>MVJL01004521.1:0-150549 GCA_002156465.1 Macrocentrus cingulum
ATTTTAGTTGGATATAGATTGTAACTCTATCTAGCGGATTTCCCAAACATGGCCTTCATGATGGTAAGTAGAAAAAAAAATTAGTATCGAACTTTATACTAGATGTCACTCGATTAAACATTTTCGCAATATCTATTTTGGTCAAGTCCAAAGGACTTTTCTATCGAAGGAAACTTTTTTTAAAGAATAAATAGGCCCTTTTCCTTCGATAAGGTCCAGATTCTTTTTTTGGATTTGATTACAAGTGTCTTGAAGTCGACATCTGGTATGTTTGTGTCATCTTGGTTATTCTCTCGAGTCTTGTGGGTTATGTCGTGAACGTGTGGATTGGAGTTGAGGTTATGTCGGTCCTCTGATTCCTCTGACATGGTTTTTTGGGTGTAGCTGGCGATTATCGGCCAAATAGGTGGGTTACCCCTATTCAGCGTTTAGTCCGCTTTACCTCGATGATGGTTATCAGTATTTATTTTCAGTTTTATACGCTTTGTGTGTTATAAATGTGTCGAATGCGATGCGTCGCGTGCGAGCCTCTCATGCGAACCTCCGTCGACACAGCAATCCCGCACGTTGACCACTTGGCTAAAACATGTTCTCCGATAGCCATCGCTTTCAGAGTCAGTATTTACAGATATATTTCTTATAATTCATTGTGTGAATCTGTTTCTTTGCACTCCCTTTATGCGAAGAAAGGTGTGCTCTACACTCGCGTAGTCTATTTTCGTTAATATTTCTAGTTAAAACGACATGATACTCGACGAATTTTGATTTAATTACGATAAATCTTATTTTTTCTATTCACGACACTTAAATCTTTATTTGAAAAATTTTTTATGTGTCCTACTTCGTTTACTTAGTTATAATCAATATGGTTTCGCCATGTATTTTTTTTTCTTTTCAATAAATTGATAGCGAATTTCATTTCAAATTCAGCTTTTATTGAAATCAAACATATTTTTTCTATTATTTTTTTTTGTATCATTACTTAGAACGCTGTAAACTGTGAAAGTAATTATATATAAAAAAGCTAAATTAGTTCAGAGATACAAATTAAACGAGAAAAACAAATTCAAGTAATACATTATTTGAATTAATGTCTGCATATTATAGCTGGATTATAGAGTGAATGGAGTCAAAATTTTATTTAGAGTAACATCCAATCGCGATTATTTTTAACAACTTCAAGATCGGCATAGGAAGGAACATATTTTTGTGGATATAGCGCTGTGTAATTGCTACTGTCGTACGAATAAAATGATGCAGACTCCGGCTCTCTTTACTGAATGCTTTAACAACAACTTCAAGATCGGCATAGGAAGGAACATATTTTTGTGGATATAGCGCTGTGTAATTGCTACTGTCGTACGAATAAAATGATGCAGACTCCGGCTCTCTTCACTGAATGCTTTATCATCGTCGGAGTCATGGTCGTCATAGTTTTCTTCATAATCATCATCGAGAAATGCTTCCTGTTTTAGTTGTTCATCAAAATTATCGGTGTTTTGGCTATCATTGCTAATTAAATCTACAAAAAAATGTAAGAAGAATAAGTTTATGCATTTCTCTTTTATTATAAGTTGTTCATCAAAATTATCGGTGTTTTGGCTATCATTGCTAATTAAATCTACAAAAAAATGTAAGAAGAATAAGTTTATGCATTTCTCTTTTATTATGTATTTATTTATTTATTTACTATTCATTCATTTTCTAACCTTCCCCTGATGAGTCCTCATAAGAAGAATAAGTTTATGCATTTCTCTTTTATTATGTATTTATTTATTTATTTACTATTCATTCATTTTCTAACCTTCCCCTGATGAGTCCTCATGACTACTTGAATTATTTATGGCCTCGTTCGGAATTGATTCATTTGGATCCAAACTTTGCGATTGATTAGGTTCGTCTATGAACGAAAAATGCGATTAAAAATAATTTTCGTGTTTAGTGAAAAATATTATATTCGTAGATAATAATCCAAACTTTGCGATTGATTAGGTTCGTCTATGAACGAAAAATGCGATTAAAAATAATTTTCGTGTTTAGTGAAAAATATTATATTCGTAGATAATTGATTTATATATTTAATTTACCTGATGAACCATGAGAGTCAAACAAGGATGCACTCGTTAATGAATGGCACTTTTCGGACTCGTGGGTCTCATTAAATGTATTGCTATACGAGAAAAAAAATAAAAATTCCAAAAAATATACACATACCCTCACGGAAAAAAATGTACTCGCAATTATATCAAAAATTTGTGTTTTTTATATAAAATTTTTATATGGAAAATATATATTTTGTATATTCGGTTTATACAAAAGATTGCCGAAAATATATCTTAGTATATTCTAATTATAAAGGAGATATACGACGAATATATAGGCGTATATTTGGAATGTATCTTATATATTTTTTTTATAAATCCGTTTACATATTTTTCCGTGTGGGTATAGATAGATAGAGACTTTCAGTAGCGATTTTAAATTATTTTATATAGACACTCAGAAAAACATTTCGTTTTACACTCTGCATGTTCATATACTTACTGGATTTCCGGTTCTAGGAATCGTTTACGCAGTAACCATCTTTGCGTTCTTCTGTAATTTTGCACAGGCTTGTAATTATATTTTTTTTAAATCAGAATTAAAAAATATCAAATTAAAAATTAAATATATATATCTGAATGATGAAATTCTTTAATTCACAACCGGCGATGTGCACGTTGTTAAGAGAGAACATCGACGGAGGATAGTAGACGTCTCGAGAAAATAAAAAAAAAGTTTTTCTTCAGGGGCTGGGCGCAAAAAACATCGGAGGACTGCAAGGGGATCCCCAAAAAACGAAATGTGGGCTGAAAGTGGACTGCAAGCCCGCAATGAAGTCACAAAACTCGATCGGTGGCTTGAAGGTGGCGTGTTGACGCGATGGGGATTGAATGTGGTCTAAATACGGGCTAAATATTTTTACCGGGGCAACAGCGACTAACTGTAAAAATCAGTTTTCTCGACGTTTTGCAACGTCTAGAAAACATTTTCATAATTTATAATTACGCCCTCATGACTTCAGTTGATATTTTCTGAAAAAATTTTGCAAAAAAATTTTTTTTAGTACACGGAGAGAAATATCTAGCAAATATTACGTAGACTTTCCAGAAAAAAGTACTAGAAAATACAGTAAACGGGATCCGTCGATGCAAAATACGGAAAAAATTCTGCAACCGAGTTGGCAAAATCAGTAGTCGCATGATGAAAAAATTACTAGAACATCGTCAGTAAATATCCTTTCCGTCAAAATGAAAAAGATATATTTAGAGTAACCAATTTTTAAAGAGTATTTCCGTAACCATTACAATAGATAAAAAAAAAAAGTACACACGCACCCAAGCAGGGTGTGCCAAACGCAGGTAGAAATTTGTACCTGCGGGACTTGCGGAAAAGGTCCTAAGACAGTGTAGCGCAAAAATTACCAAGACACATAGGAAAAAGGCCCCTGACAGTTTAGTTAAATTTATCATTCTATAGATTAATTTTTTTAGTGTTCTCTAGTAAAATTTATGAATATATTTTTTTTTTTTAATAATTATTATTGCCACTACATTTATTTGTCAATGCAGCTATCAAAGCCAATCGAATAAACATTACATATGAAATATATAATGTTTATTCGCAAATGCTTGTCTGGAGCCGGGACTCGAACCCAGAACCTTTAGAGTACGAGTCAACTGCTCTAACCACTGAGCTAAAACAGCTTTAGGTAGTGCAATGCATATAATGGGGATTTTTAGCATGGAAGGGGCTGGATTGATCCAAGGCCCGACGAAAATTGCCGGAAGCAGTCGAGCGATATTACTAAATGTCTTGGTAAAAATTTTGGTTGCCTTAGGAAAACCTTTTGCTCAACGGGAGGTAATTTTTAAACCAAACCTCAGGTAATATCCTCTGTGCAAATCTAGAAAATATTAAAATAACTGGAAACGCAAAAACTTTTTGGGACTGTAGGATTATTTAATCTCTCATAAAAATAATATTAAATCGAATGCTAGCAGAAATTCACCTATTAACGCGTACTTTTTACTCGGGATAGATTTTACCAGACAAACCTAGTAAATTGTTTGTGCGGCAAGGTAGTTTTTTCACCTAAAACGGTAGTTTTTTCATTTGAATCGGTAGAAATAGTGATAGTGTTACAAGTGGATCCCGGTTCCAACGACTGTCTTGGTAATTTTTACCAGAAATTTCTCTCCGTGTATGTGTCAATAGACTTAAAATTAAGTGAAACGTCGAGAGAATAAGGTTTTATAAGTAGTCATAATTGGTCGATACGCCCTTATGATTTTAGGAAAGTTGAAAATTTCAAAAAAAAAAAAAATTTATAATTCTGTCTCATTTCACTAAAAATTAAACAAAACGTCGAGAAAACAAATTTTTACAGTTAGTCTCTGTTGGTCGATACGCCCTTATGATTTTAGAAAAGTGAAAAATTTTTACGAAAAAAAAAAAATTAACTTTATTCATCCAAGAATTGATCAAAACATTGATTAAACATCATTTTTCAAAGCGTGTAATTTTGAGGGTTTTTTTCAATCGCGTTTCTGGAGCAAATAATCGTTTTAATTTTGAAAAATGAGTATAAGTTGTCAAAATGCTTCAATTAGAACAGAAATCAACAGAAGAGTAATTAAAAAAAAAAAAAAAATTGGCGCATACGCCCTTATGATTTTATCAAAACCGAATTTTTTAAAAATGGCGCATACGCCCTTCTGATTTTAGTCACGCGATATTATAATATTTAGAAGCTGCGAGAACAAATGTATCTAAAAAATGCTTGACGCTAATTTTTTTACAACATTTCAATTAAATACCACTGTCAATTTTTTTTTTGACATTTTTTTTTTCGTTAAAAAAAATTTTTTTTTCTGCTACTACAGATTAAAATTTTATGACTTTATTTATGTAAGGTGCTTATATAACATTAATTTTTTTTTTTGCAGTCTCGTGAAATTGCTCAAAATGATTCATCGTATTATTGCAAAATTTTTGTTTTCTCAATTTCATCAAATTGTTTAAAATAAATTTTTTTAAATTAATTTCTTTTTGAAACGTTGTACTGGTGTGTGAATATTTTTTGTGGTGAGCATTGATTTTCCTTAAAATTGTTGTACAAATTTTTTGAATTTTTTCCGCCACATTTTATTGTCGCTTTGGGAGAAATTTTTGAGCATACTCGTGAACTTGATGCGACTTCAGCGCAGTGAAGACATCGAGCAGGCAGCCATCTTATGTTTGCTCACTTGCAGTTCGTTGAATTAATTTTTTTTGTGTTTCTTCACACGTGCATTTTGCAACATTGACGTCAATCAATACGTATCATTCGATACCTAGCAGTTCAGAAATTTACCATATTATGGAATCTGAATCGGAAAAGTCACAAGTGCCGTCGTCAAGTGGAGAAAGTAAGTAAATTAAGCCCGTATTTCACAGTCAACTGGTGTTTGCAACGTTACTGATGCATAATTTTTTCTTTCTTTTCATACATTTATGCATTATTTCTCGTGATTGATCGCCACGTTAAATTAAATAACCTCAAAATTGGCCTCGTGTACAGTATAAAAAATCTGTGTGATAAAACGTGACTCGAATTTTGCGGTGTATCGTCTGAAAATTGCACAAAAAAATGCATTTATTGTCGTACATTTTACTTTTAACTTATCGTTATTTTTATATTTACTGCTGTGTCCGTGATATTTTTTTTAATCCTGATTATTTTTTCGTTTCATATTCGTAATTTTTTTTTTTTTTCTAATTCTCCATTTCGATTGCTACAGGTTCCGGCGTGAAAGCTACGACTGATCTGGTGGTGCTTCGTCAAGTTGACTTAAAAAAAATTATGGCCACTCAGAAGGACCTTGAACGGCGTATTGCAGCGCAGGAGTCAGCTAAGGTTAAACCGGCTTCTACGAATTCTGCCGCCTTGGAGATCATTGCTGATGCGTTTAACGAGCGTAAAAAGCTGGTTGAACAGTTGGACATTGCGTTGGACATTGCAAGAGCTGAAATTGCGCAGCTTCGCGCACAAAATACCGAGCTGCAGGCCAAACAAGCCAGTCGGGCTCCCGAAAATTCGAAGAAATTCGTCGATAAAAAGGAGATAAATATTCAACAAGTTGAGCAAAAGTTGGAGACGGCCAAGAAGATCAAGGAACTCTTTCAAAAAACTGTTTTAGAGGTTTATCAAGCCATGTGTGAGCTGCGTCAACCGCGCTTGCGACCTGCCAGTGTCGCGGGTTGCCTGAATTGTCGAGCTGAAAATCACCCTTGGCAAACCTGCCCTCATCCTGAGCTCAGGCCTTTTTGCCACGTCTGCAGAGCCATCGGTTTCACCACTAACGACTGTCCCTGGCCGCATTCGGAGAAGTATCTTTCAGCCAGCCATCTCTCTCCTTCCTCCCAGTGCAAGCAATGCCATCGTCCATTGTCAGAGGCAGATCCAGCGTGCGATGTTTGTCGCACGCGCATCATCGACGATGCAATCCAACGCCGCGTGGAAATTGCCATCGATTTCGAGCGCGAAAAACAATCACGCAAGCCTACTGCTCCATCAACTCAAACCACGATTACAACTGATGGATACAAAAATAATTCCATCAATCAATTGAACAAGAATTATTATGCTAGACGCATGCTCCCTACATTCAACTCATTGTCATCAGCTCGTGCAGTATCTGATGATTATTCAAAACGTTTGACTGGCTTCGTACAACCGGCTAAGGCCATGGTTTATCCTCAACAAAGAATTGTTGGTTCGTCGAACTATCGTAGTACAAAAGTAGTTTTCAGCCCACCGACAAGTTTTATTTCCTCGAGAATTTATAATCCATCAGCACAATGTTCGTCGTCAGTTTATGTTCCAAAAACAACTGCTAGTGTGCCAACAGTTAATCCTACGTATACAGCTGTTAGTCCGCCAAGTTATTCTCGTTCTTCTGGCACTATACACACACCAGATGGAAATGAAGGAACAAGACCGATTAAATTTATGAAACTTGAAGATCCGATTAACCCGCCGCCGACTTTGCAGCCGAATTGTGTCGATTTATCGTCAAACTCCGAGGAAGAAAGTGAATTGTAAAAATTAATTTGCTTAATTTTTTTCTCAACACTATTTCTTTTTTTTTCTGATTAAAAAATGTTTTTTTTTTTTTTGAATTAGTGCATGTTTGAAAAATAAGGTGGAATAATAAAAAAAAAAAGGTATTATGGTGAATTTCTAATATTTTCTTACCGTTGACAGTTAAGTAGACGACTTTGCTGATGCCAGCGCCTATTCCGTTCATCGCCTCGCAGAGATAAAAGCCCTCGTGGTCCTCCTGAACTCGACCAAAGACCAGTGAACCATTCGAATGGATTCTCAACTCCTGGGCGTGCTCGTGGTTCGTAATGTCATGATAGTTGCCGGATTTCGTGCCTACTCGTCGGCGCCATGTCACTGCCGGAGGTGGAAATCCATCTGCGTGACAGTGCAGCACGAGTTTCGACATGCCTTCGGGTGCGTGGACGTCTTGCGGCTCCATCACCCATCTTGGAGGTACTGCATTTTCAATGAGAAATTCATTAAGTATTCTCGGTTCGTCGATCGAATGAGAAGGTTCGTGAGAGAAATGAAGTTTTGCTGAGAATTTCTGTGGACTTCTAAAACTTTGAGATGAGAATTTCAGGTCTCAAATATTTTAGATGTCTGTGGTATTTTCACAAAGCATGGAGAAAATTTCTAATTTAGATTTTAACTTGAAATTCGGATTTTTTAATTTTTTTAATAATTTTTTTTTTTTCAACTTTATTGATAAATTTTTTTTTAAGTTAAATTTTCTCCATGTATTTTACCATGCAGAACGTTTTTTTTTTTTTTTTTTTCAACGTTTAAAAAAGCTTAGATATCTAAAAATTTTACTAAAAAAAAAAAAAAAAAGTATTTGATCAAGTGAACAATTGTGCAGGTGATTATAGACGAGATAATCAGTGCTGTGCGGACATAAATAATTGGTGCGCTAATATTCGAGCTGAGTGAAAAAATCGTTAAACTTACCAAAGAGGGTGCGATCGGCATTTTTTACAAGATACATTAGACAAAAAAAAAAAAAAACAATCCAACAAAAATCAAGTGAGTGTGTACGAGTGCAGGTATAGTATAAAAATGTGCGTGTAAGTGCGTTTTTTTTATATTGTGCTGTGCTTAAATTGCAGAGTGCGCAGTTTTTCTCTCTTTTGCTTTGAAATATTGCATATGGTGCTCATATTCGCTGTGCAGTAGCGCTCTACGGCTGCTGGGCTTCGATTAAAAAAATTTTAACTATATTAAAAAATACATTTTTTCAGTGAATCAAGACGAGTGGCGACGTTCGGGTGAGATAAAACTATAAATTTTCCATTAAAAAAAAATATTATTTCACGTCATAATTGAATTTTTGTCTTAATAATATCAAAATATTTGTTGAAAATTTTTCAATTAATATTTTCCACTTTTTTTCATGACGAAAAATACCCAAAAATTTGGTGAAAAAAAAAATTGCGTCATTGTTTTTCACAGAAATCAAATTAGGGGCTGTTTTTTAAAAATTTTCTGCAGAAAATTAATTGAATTTGATGTTTTTAATTTTTTTTTAATACTCAAAAAGCAATAATTATTGATTTTTGTGTTTCAGTTGGGCCGAACGCCTCCAGACATGTCGAAAAATTAACGACACCTCGTCACGAAAAAAAAATTACTTTACCACGAACAACTAATTGCGCAGTGGATGTGACCTCAGCCACGGAGTTGCGAGCAACACAAGAGTAGTTGCCAGCATGGGCAGCGGTAACTCGGTCGATTGATATGGTACTCGAGTGGACATCCATACTGGTGACACGCAGGCCTGCAGTCGTGCTGGGTGAGTTGGTTTTGTGACTTGTAGTGACACTAGCGGAACCAAAACCCGAGGGCGAAGATGTGGCGATGGGTTCGCCATCCTTGGACCACATAATCGTGAACGGCGGGTCGCCCTTCTCGATCACGCAGGCTACCTGTGCTCGCACGCCCTCAGACAGGTCCTTGTTAAAGCTAAAAGGAGCTATGCTAGGTGGAACTGCAAAGCAACAAGAAATATTCCATCACAAGCGCGCTTTGGCTTTTTTTCTGCTTTTCATCTTCCTCAGGTGAGACACGCCTCGTTAAACACTGCATCACACGGCTTGTTGACAATTGTTTACGTAGCGCTACGAGAGATTCAGACACTAATGCATCTCTTTTTACTCGCGGAAAATCGTTAAAAATTGTGAAACATCATGTAGTTCTTGTTTAAACCCTGTAATCCATGGAAATACGACGGAAAAAAAAAATTTATTTCTAAAAGAAAATTACTTTACATCATTTTTTTCATGTAATTAAATTTATTAATCATTACTCATGCTGAAATTTATGTTTTAAAGTCGTTTTTAGAGATTAAAGAATTTTTTTTCATGTTTTAACGATTTTCCGTGCTTTAATCAGGGCTAAAAAAATTTTTTATGCAGAAATCTCTACAATTTCTCTTAGTATCATTAAATTTAAAATTAGATCCAACTAATTTTCTGCTTTGTTGAAAAAACGGGTGGTAAATTAAATTGAAAAAAAATCTCCAAGATGTGGCACAATTTTCCGAGTGACAAAGAATTTTTTTTTTTTTTCTCACAGCTCACAAGTTGAATTTCATCTTCAGTCAATTATCCTGTGCTTCTTGATTGAGTTGATGTTTTTTAAAAATGATAATTAATCCCTTTTTTATCCACCCATACTGAGGGTTTATTATAGTGCGGGTTGATCTTCGGATTTGTTGCTTAGCAAAGAGAAAAATTTTCTTTTCCATTTTTTTTTTCTCGGAGGTTTTGTTGATAAAAATACTTGAGATTTTCTGTAAATGGTATATTTCATCCCCTGTAATTAAATCACATGATTGAAGGGGTAAATTTGTCGCGTATTGCAGGTCTATGTGATGTGCTTGAAAGTTTCGCTGCGAGCTCTCAATTCAATAACAGAGCTTTGTCACGTTGAGTGAAGCTCTCTCGTGGACATTACCCCTTGGAGACTTGGAGTTTGACTTGGGCCAATTTGCCGTTCATCTGTCCGGGTTCTATTCGCCCAATCAGGACATTGTTAATTCGCTGATGTTCCTGCGATCTCGTGTGTGATGATCACACAATGGTTGCAGGTGTTTTCATCAGACGGTAGTTGATGCTTCGCGCAGTTGACGAGGCACCGTCGTCATTCTCACTCTCATGTGTGATATGCTGACGTGTGTGTGCGTGTGTGTTCAGTGTGAATAGGATGTTACGTTCTGTCTGGAAATATCCGCGGGGCATTCTCTCAGTTTGCGCGCACTCTCTTTTTTTTTTCCTCTCCCCCGTGCTTGTCGAGTTTGTGCCGGCAGACAACATGCAAGTATAATTATTATTCAAGCGTACTCGTAATTTACGCGGCTTGCATCGGTATTGTTCTTTGGATTATTTGTTTCTCAGTGAATAGAACAGTTCTCTGGGAATTTAATTGATTAATTTTTTCATTCAACTGTAAATTATTTTGTTTTATGTAAAGAAAAAAATTTTTTTTTTCGATGAAAGATCGTTAAAAATTTTTTTTTTTATTATATACAGTTTGTATAAACAATTTTAACACGGAAACAAAAGAATTATTTTAAAAAAATCAAAAATAAAATTTTTTTTGATTGAATTTTATGAAAAAAAGGTTTTTTTTTTTGGTTTTTTTATGATCAAAAGTTAATAAAAATTGGAATTTTTTTTCTAGTTTGTCTTGAGGATTTTGTTTAAATATATAAAAATTATAAATTTGATATAAATATTTTTGTTAAATTGTTAATTTTTTTTTTTCAGGTTTTATTTTTATGCAAGTTGCAAACAAAAAAATAATCAAGATTATTCTGCAGAGGATGGAATTCACAGAAAATATTTTCAAAGGACTAAAATGGAAATTTTAGATTTCAGACTGTCGGCACAACACGTGATGTATAATCGCCCGGAGGACCGACGAGAGGCGCTCTTCCCTATACATGAGCGCAAGGTCTAAAAATCCTGCTCGTTTGCACTGATTTGGTCGTCTGAGGCACGGGACCGGGATGAGAGACGTGATCTCGAGGGTAAAATGACCCAAAGGACATGAATTACGAGGTAAAACAAAAAAATAATTCCTAAATTCATCCAATTTTCTAAAAAAATCATTTCAAGAATTTAATTTCAACCAATTTAATATTTTTTAATGGTCAAAAAATTCCAATAAAAAAATAATTTCCACATAAACGCAGAAAAATTTTTTTTTTCTACTTAATTGAAAGTATTTTTCAACAGTTTGAACTTGCAAATGTGCATTATGATATTTTAGGAATGATTTTTTATCTTGTTATTAAAAAAAATATATATTGACAGTTTTTTTAGTAACGGGGACATTTCGAGGATATAGGGGAGGAAATAGTCCTGTCCATACCATGAACCAACAACGGAGCTGTGTGTGATACTTCAGCAGCATCATTGCTAGCAACGCAAGTATAGTTGCCGTCGTGAATCGGCGATGCATTTTGTATCTGCAGTGCCAAGTCGTACTCGCCGATTTGATGGGTCTTGGCTTCCTTCGGATTCAACGGTTTGCCGTCCTTCAACCACGTGATCTTGACAGGT
Organism: Macrocentrus cingulum; assembly: GCA_002156465.1. Classification (NCBI taxonomy): domain Eukaryota; kingdom Metazoa; phylum Arthropoda; class Insecta; order Hymenoptera; family Braconidae; genus Macrocentrus; species Macrocentrus cingulum. The sequence continues at coordinate 11,695 of MVJL01004521.1, forward strand.
CCATCTCCCTGGCTGACGACGCAGGTGACGTGTACTCGCGTTCCAGATCGCACTTCTTTTGGAAAGCTAAATGAATCGATTCTAGGTGGGACTGGAAATTATACCAAAATATAACCAATCAGACAACTAAATATTTTAGCGTAAAACCGTATTGATTTAGGGCCTGAAAGACAGTCTAGAGAGTTATTTCAATCTCTGCAAAATCGTGAATTTTGCAAATCATAAAAATCACTGTGAAAAATAGATTCAAGTTTATAATTCAATTGAAAAACGTAATATTACTAAATTTATCCATTCAATTAATACGTAATAATATATGCTCACAGATCTAAAAAAAAAAAGTTTTCAAAAGTTTGATGCTGAAAAAAAAATTTTTTCATGTGAAATTTCATTTTTTTTTTCGGTTTTTTTTTTGTCAATAACTCGATAAATAAGTGAAATATTGAAAAATTTTATTCAACTTAAATTTTCTACAAAAAAATATATCTTCAACTTTTTTTTTTTATCTCGCTTAGTTTTTGAGATATCAACGTTTTTTTTTCTGAAATTTCGATTTTTCAAGATATCTCGAAAAGAACTCAAAATTTCAAATAAATTTATTTAACATTTTTTATAGAAAATTAAATTTGTAATCATTTAGATTTTATAATATTTTTCATTATCTCGCTTAGTTATCGAGTTATCGATAAAAAAAATCCGGAAAAATGAGATATTCAGAGTTATACCCCTTTGGAAATATTAGAAAAAAAAAATTTTTTTCCAGCATAAAACAAAAATTATTATTAATCAACTGGTTATTAATTATATGTTGTTTTTTTAGGAATTGTCAAAAATCCTCGAGCCGCTGAAGAATCAATTAACTGTGTGATATTTGATGTGAGCAAGACATCAATTCAAAAGCAAAAAGTTCAATTTCGTGAGGCTTCCTCGAGACGCCAGTGTATTTGAGGACACTAAAGAGGTTTCCTCGATGCAGCAGATGGGACTCTTATGAATGATGGAACTGGTGGGACTTTGAGAAACCATATATACGACTCGGTCTCAGGGGCTGCTGATAGAATAGCGTCGTTCTCCCTTTCATCTTTCCCAGCTTTATCTGCCTCTGATGTCCTCACGGAAATGGAAGAATGGGAGGACATCAGGACACAAGAGTTTCCGTTGAAATATTGATCACAGATAAATAATTCAAACGTTTTAGTCCTCCAGGAATCGTTACAACGGTCCTCCCGGCCCCGCTTAACCCTTCGAGTCGAGTTTGCTCCAGCGGAAAATCCGGATAAGTGGCTTGCTAGATTATTTAAATTGTCTCAAAGTATCCTGACAGTTGGATTTTACCTTTTACTTCGATCTGCACTGTTTGCGAATCGTAGTGGCCCTGCTTATTTTTTGCTGTGCACGTGTACGAACCCCTGTCGTTGCTGCTGTCGACATTGTGCATTACTAGGGTGCCATTTGATGACACTTCTTGCCTCCTGTTTGTCGGAAGAACTTGTCCATCTGTAAAAAAAGCATTTTTTTCATTCAGAAAATTAATTTTTTTGTCGAAAACAATTTTTTTTATCCATTTAATTCAATGCAATGTTTTATTTTCAATGTTGGGTATTGATTGATGTCCTAGAAAAATGTTTTTTCAACTCAGTAGTAAAGGGTCGTTTTGTTAAATGATTTTAGGGATACTAGGGTAGTTGAAGTGATTTTTTTCAAGCTATTAAAAAGCTGAGAAAGAGTTATAGTTTCGTTGAGTTTTGTACTTTTAAACTTTTCTTAAGTACATGCGACATTAGAGCTGGTTTCAGTTGGGTCTTTCTCATGCCCGGGTTAGTGTGTTTTCCTGCGAGGGCTGTCTCGTCGTTTTCTGTCGTACTGCAGTCGAAGAAGTTTAACGCAAAAGTTCAGTTCATCATTACTGGACTCTCTTGTGCCTTGAGTTTTCTCAACTTTTACCCTCACTTAAAAGCTCAGGAGGCCGATAAGTCTTTACAGTTTTTACTGAAGAGAGTGCACGTGTTTTAACTTCACTCTGTATATATATTTTTCATCTTTGGTTTTTTATTAGAAATTGACAATTTATTCCTCTACATTAATCACTTGAAATAGATAAAATTGAAATATGCACAGATATATTTTACGAACCGAAATTAATTCTATTTGAATTTTTTTTATTCGAAAAAAAACTTTTTCAATGCATATCCATACAAAATAATGGATCTATTTTTTTTTTATTCCTTGAGTGAAAAAAAAAGTATTTTTATAAAATTATTTCAAAATCTTATTTTAAATGAAGAAAAAAAAAAAATATCAATTTGCAATTGAATGAAGAAAAAAAAATTAAAAAACGCTTGAGGCACTTGATAGCTGTCAAATGAAATATTAATTAAAAAACAGGTGCACTTTTGTTGTCGCAATAGTGGTAGCAATCGAAAAAAAGTGTTTTTTTTTTTTTTTCCGCGGATCGAATGAAAATCATGCTTGACAGACTGACATTGAAATTCGTCAATGTTGAAAATATAAAATTCAAGTTTTATTGGAATAAAATAAAAATTCAATTGGCATGAAGTTGATTTACAAGTGGCAATAAAAAATATATATGCATCATTGATAGGAGTTAATAAATTTTACTTCACTTTTTTTTACCTTTTTCCCAGGTGATACTGACAATGGGGAATCCTGCAACAGGACACTTGATGACCGTAGTTTCTCCAGCTACTGCTGCGTAGTTTCCCATTGGCCGTACATGCGGCAGGCCATAGATATTCAGCCGTGCTGCATGATGAACTCGAGCAACACGATTTACAGCCGTGCAACGATATTCACCACCATCCTCCACGCGAACTGTGCTTATATTCACGTGTGATATCACGTCGCTATGCACGGTCACGTACTGCCCAATCATGAATCTGTAAAAAATTAATTACATTTTAAAAATAGTCAAGAAAAAAATTAATCTATCAAAGAAAAAAAATTTTAAACGTATGAAAAAAATTTTTAAATACTAAAACAAAAATGTAAAACATGATATTTTTTATGTTAAATTAGTTTATTTTCATTTTTGTTAATGTTATTGAAAATTTGAAAAATTGTAAAAGATGTTAAATTTAATTTTTATATGGTTTTTAAATTTTTACATCTGTTTTTATTGGATTTTTCAAGTTTATTAATTCATTTTTACTTTTAAATTCAAGAGATATATTTTTTTCAGTCATTAAAAAGTCGAGAAAATTTTTTTTAAGTCTAACTAATGACAATTTTTCTATGTTTTACTGCAGAAATCCACGTTTGCGATGTGATACTGTTGCCTACCTGTCGTTCTGCGGCAGTGGAAATCCATCCAGGGTCCACGTGAAATGTGGCGTGGGGTTCCCCGTGGCAATGCACTTGAGAGAAACCGAAGGACCTGGCTGTATCGTCTGCTCGATGAATTTATATACAAGTTGAGGTGAGGCATCTAAAAAAAAATTCCAATTCAATGCCTTAAAAAAGTACGAAAAAAAATGCTGTTCCTATTTAAAAGTAATGAAAATAATTTAAAAAAATTTTTTCAATACAAAAAAATGCATTCTATTTTTGTATTTCTATTCAATTCATTTTTTTCCATTCAAAAATCTATTTAAAAGTATAAATTACACTTGAAAAAAATTTTTTTTTTTCATTTAAGTTTAACGTTTAAATAATTTAATATGTAAATAATAATTGAAAAAAAATTTTTTTTGGCTTTGTTTAAGATTGATTGTTAACTTTTAAGATTTAAAAAATTTTAATTGAATGAATTTATTAATTTTTCATTATTTTTAAGTGTTTAAAATATGTATTGTTACTTTAGGAAGTTGGAAAATGACGTTTAATCGCATAAATTCCTATACACGACAGTGACTTGGCGTATGATTAATATCCTGAGCTAAGACTGGATGTAATCCGTCAACAGGGACGCTAATGAGACCAAGTGCTACTGAGGATTAATTAATGGTAGGATGTAAATGGAATAGTCGAGTTGAATGCCGCTGTGAATTTTTCATGTTTAGTATTTTTTTTTAAATGCATAAATGTGGCAGTTTTATAGCCGCAGTATTATCATAAATCGTGTTGTTCATCCACTGAATATTTTTGCGGGTTTATTGTCGTCAAAATGGCTACGTGAGAAGAATTTTTATGGCACTGGATGTATTTATCAGAGAGCGGATTATTGCTCTATTAGAATGTATTGTTTGATATATCCTCTATTGAAACAGACTCTATTTAAACGGATGTATCTCCGTCATTGTGTCCTAGTCGTGTCGTAAAGTTATATTCTCGTCTTGCATCTCTCTGCTCTGTCGGGGGTGCGGTAGCAGAAGTTTGCCATGGCTCAGCTGCCAAATTGGTTTGGGCTAGCATGTATATACCAATCTGCATTACCCGGGCGTAAGTGGTTTAAGAGCGGATGTGGCCAGACCGTTTAGCATGTACGTCGTGTTCTTCATTACTTAAACTTTTGCAATCTCGATTAAAAATTCATCTCTCGACTCTGCTGAATTATTTTAATGTCTTGTTTGTTTCTAGATAAGTTCAATTTATTATTCTACACCTTTCACAATTATTTTTTTTTTTTATTTAGACAAGAATTTAGATCGAAAATCGGCGGTTAATTTATTTTCTATGAAACAATTTTTTTTTTTTTTTTTCGATTTTTAAACAATATTTTTTTATTTATTTCGGCTTAGTGACCTATAACAACGTAGGTGCTTCAAAAAAAACGTCGTTAAACTAAAAATATGTTGACAATAATGCGGTGAAATTAATTGATTAAAAAATTTTTAAAGCTAAATATTTCTTTGAAATAGTTGAAGTTTTTTAAATGGTAATTTTTTTTTTTTATTTTTTTTTTTTAGCGGATAGGAAAAATTGAATTGTCAAAATTTTTAAAATTTTTTTAAAAAATTCAGAATTTACGTGGAAAATACGATGTATATACAAATTTTTGTTGAAAAATCGTAAATTTTCGATTTTTTCCAAAATTTTTGAGTGGTCATATAAAATCAAATTTTCAAAATTTCCAAAATTTTCTCAAAAATTCAGAATCTACGTGAAAAAACACTATATATATGTAAAATTTCGTTAAAAAGTATTAATATTAAGTAACATTTAAATCGTGGCTTCAATTTTCGTTACAATGGATTTTTTTCATAAAGTACTAGATTAATTCAAATATCTATTGTTTCTTTGATAGATGTAAAAAAATTAGTATATTATTAAACTTGTGGATGAAAGATTATATTGAATAATTAAATAATTTATAATTTTTTAAGCAGGTCAGTAAACCTAAAATGCGCATTGTTGCAGTGGAAAATTCGCTTAACAACTGGTGCATTCAGACAAAATTATCGATCCTGTGGTTGATATATGTGTGTGGGAGTGTCGCCAAGTGAATTAACGTCAAATTACAGGCATGACAATAATCAAAAGCTCGCCGGCACAGATGCAAGAGGATAATAGGAAGGGAGAGAAGTGCACGGGGTGATTGTCTCACTGTATATGTCATGATATAAATCAAAGTGTCAGAACTATTATTGTCCTGTCACACCTCTAGAACTCGTAATTTGCAATTATAAAAAGCGAGTTTAATCGAGGTAAAATTATTATGTGCTTTTAACACTTTTAATTGAAAATTTAACGTGAAAAAACTTTGCAGATTTGAGACTTTGGCTGATGCAGTGTTAATCATCTTGTGGTCAGGACTTTCTCTAAGGGTTTTCCGATCAATTTGCCGTTGCATTTCCTCATTGACTATATAATTAAAGCATCGCTAATGGATTGGTTAATAGCGGGAGTAATAATTAATAGTGCTCTGGAAAAGCGATCGGAGGAGACAAATGGAAAAGGCACGCAGAGAGGTGCAATTGATTTCTACAACTGCCAAATTTCTAGATATACCAGAGGAAGGAGAGTAGACGAGGGACCAAACCTCGAGAGGGTGAGTCACGTCGACGCCATTCGTTTGTGTCTCTCAAGAGACTTTTTACCCCGGGAAAGTTCGACCGTTGAAAATACCCCGCGATGACTTAGATAAATTGCCATGTATTTATTCGTTTTATCTAATGGATTTTTCCACTAATGTTGCATTTATTTCTACATTTTTTTTGAATTATGTGCTAACTCATCATTGGAACTTTTCATCCGACAGATTTATCGTTTTTAAAAAAGATATATTTTTCAGTTTAAAATATATTCGAGAAGTAAATGGATATATTTAATCATACTAGTTTTTAGACAATTTTCATGTATTTTTTGTTTATTTTAGATGAAGGAATTTTTTTTATGCATTGAATTTTTAAGGGTATAAAATTTATTCCTTTGAGATTTCTTAATTTTTTTGTTTTTTTACGGATAACTCAGTAACTATGCAAGATAATGAAAAATCTCATTAAAGATAATTGATTGGAAATTTTGTTTTCTAAAAAACATGTAGAATATATTTTTTCAATATTTTGCTTTATTTTTGAGATATTTTGAAAAATTAAAATTTTGAAAAAACTTTGATATCTCAAAAACTAAAGGACATACGAAAAAAATTAAAATATATATTTTTATAGAAAATTTAAACCCCAATAATTTACGTTGAATAAAATTTTTCAATATATTGCTTATTTACTGAGTTATCGCAAAAAAACTGAAAAAAATTACGAAAAGTGCGAAATTTCCCACAGGTATATACTCTTTTTTTTTTACCAACTAATTCAAACGTCTCAGAATTTATTTTCTGTATGTATTAGACATTTTCAAAAGTATTTTATAACTTTATAAAATTACTAAAATATTTTTATTTATAAAATTAAAAGAATTTTTTAAAAATCAATTGAAAAAAAAAATTGTTTTTCGTTACTATGTAGACAAATTTCTCGCAACAATATTTGTTGAGATCACTTGAATAGCAATTGATGCGCGTGATAAAACAAGAAGTTGGCTTGTGGAAATTCCGACAGAGCTCTCGAGATCGAGGACTGATGGATACACTCTTCTCCATTGGTTTTGCGCCACGTGTAGAATCAGCGATGCGCTGGCACTTGGAAAATCGAAAGGTAGATTGACTGTGCAAGTGGGCGCGCAAGAGAGGACCCTATGCAACATCAGTAGAAGGAATGAGAGAAATAGTCGAGCAAATCCTTGGGATCGTGCACATGCACACAGGCGGGACGTTCTGGTCATTGAATTGAACCGCTGGCGCGCCTGAAAGGCCAAATCATCGATCGATTGGGTCGTTGCCCATCCAATCAGGCTTGCAGGAGGACTGCAGAAGCTTCCGGCCGATCTACCAAGGCATTTTAATTGTTTCTGCAAGTTGGATATGAATACGTCCTTCAGACATTTGCTCTCAAGTCGCTTTTTGTTTCGCTTTTTGCCGCATTATTTCACGCGATTCACCTCACGTGCGCGTGAGTTATTCGCAATCAGCAGCAGATTGTGCCGATGAGTTTGCAATAGCCAACCACGTACCAGTTTGTCAGAAATTAATTTAATTTTCTTTTTTCCCCTTTCATGTTTTATACGTACCACCTAATCTCAGCTCCGCAGTCGCCTGCACCATCTCGTAGTCGTTTTTGGCGAAGCACTGGAACATGCCCTTGTCATCACGGCTAATGGACGATATGTGCAGAGTCGAACCGTCTGGACCGAGAACTTTTATTCGACCTGCTCCTTCTCGAACAGGAAGTCCATCCTTCGCCCAGGAAATTGCTGGACTCGGCTGTCCTGTCACAGCACATTGGAACTTGGCGTCTTTTCCTAAATCAATAGTCACCTGACGACCAACAAAAAGACCGGCTATTAGAGTAGGCATTTAATTGTCTCTTGTGTACCTTATAAGGTGAGCATGTCACGCGCCATTTTGCGTGTAATTTATTGAGTGAAATAGCACCGCGCAATTTTTGTATTTTTGAGTTATACATTTTTCAAATCATATAGTTTGTTTATGACAATTCAAAGTCAGTAATTCAAAATTATCTTTTGTAAAAAATTGCATTGCAGGCAAGTAAATGATTAAATTGTATTCATCAATGAAATTTTAAGGTATGAGAACAGGGTTATGGTGTTTTTTTGCTTCCGAAATGTCTATTTATTGAATTTCCGTTCGATTAAAAATTTTTATGGCTTATTTTAATTACTGTAAAATTCTGTATATGTTAATTGAAAAAAAATTTCAAAAATTATAATTCAATTGAATATAGTGTAAATGGACTTTTTCTCATGACTTCGATGCGCGACTTAAAAAAAAAAAAATCTATTTTCGAGTAAAAACAAGCAATTAAAAAATTTTTTTTTTGTTAATCTATAGAGAATTGTTCAAGAATGACCAATAAAAATTTTTAATCAAACAAAAAGTTGAATAAATTCACGTTTTGAAAGCAGCAGAAACCACAATCTCATTTCAATGTAACGAACTTTCGTAAATAAATAGTATAATTAAATTTTCTAAAAGTTAAAAAAAAACATAAAATTTCAGACATTCGTATAAAATGAAAATAAATTATTGATTACAACTAAATAAAAAAGTAGGACATTCAGAATTTTTTTAAAATGAAATATTAGTAAAAATGGTTTATATACATCTATTGCACAAAAAAATATCATATAATTTAAAAAATATATTTTAAAAATTGTTTGAATTTTTTTTACTCACTGATGTTATTTTTATGACAGAAAGAGCGAGTTAGGTAACATTATTTTTTTGTAAAAAATTAAATTTAACAGAAAAAAACAAAAGATATTTTAAAAAATTCAAATAAATATTTTTTTTCATTCATAAAATATCATTTTTTAATGATAAAAATATAAGAATTAATCGTGTAAAGATGTTTTTCATTTGAAAAATTGAATATAAAAAATGAATTGACTATTTTTACAGATGAATGTGGAATTGATAAGAGTTACCTGCTGAGGCGACAAGTGAATCGAGAGACTGCTGATGATGGAAACCTCGAGTTCGACCCTCTCGGATCCGGCAGTATTGTTCACATGACAAACATATCGCCCAGTGTCTTCGATTCTGGCCGATTGAATGATCAGTACACCAGAGCGGGCGTGGATTCGCTCCGAGTTGACGATGGCGTCGGTGCCACTGACCGACTCTCGAAACCAGAGATACATTGGCGGAGGGTTGCCCTGGGAGATGCACGACAGCACTATTGTCTCGCCGCTGCGGATTGGACTCGGGCTCACACGCTCGTTGATTCTCGGTGGCTCAGGACTACGGTGCTCTGTGTCACACAAAAATTATAATTTAATAGTGGAAAAAGAAAAAAAATTTTCTCTCCCGTGTTGAGGAATTTTTCTTCAACATTTTCTTCTGTATGTGTAGCTGCATATCTGGAATTATTGATCGAAATGTGATTCGTTCGGTATGAGGTACTTCAATGCAAATTACGTCAGCAGGGTGTACACTGCGTTGGTATATCTGTAGAGAGGATTTTCAAGCCTTTGCAATTATTTTTTTCCTCGTTTTTCTCTACTTTATATCTTGTTCTTGCTCTCGCGCTGGTGAAGAAAATTCATGAGAAAAAAATTCAGAAGGAGAGAGAGAGAGAGAGAGAGATTTTTTTATATTGATTAAATTTATTCTATCCTATGTACATTTTATGACACTCTTTTTTTTTTATGTGTGTTTAATGAATTTTTCGATGAATTTTAATTTACCTCAATTTTTTTTTCACACTTTTATTTATTAGTGTTTTTTCAGCGCTGTTTGGTGACGTTTGCTGCGTGACATGCATAACTGTTGAAAAGTGAGGGAAAAGTGAAAAGCAACATCTGAGGTGAATATGTGACTGCTCCTATTAGTCAATTCACATGTAATGGCCTGCAGTGTTAACTAGATTTATTAAAAAAAAAAATTGTAATTTCATTCTAATTCTTTGGGTCGACAGAAAAAAATTTTTTGATCGACTGGTTTATTACTCTAAAAAGCGTAGATAAAATTGATAGTCTAATTGAGCGATAAAAATATAAATAAACCATGTTAATATCACAAGTAGTGTGAATTTTGTATGGGAATATTTTTTAATGTTATGCAAAAATTAGGGAAATGGCAATATGTAGAAATTTTTACTCGTTGCACTCTTGGAGACGTCCGCACTAACCAAAAATCCGGGAAGAACTGCCAGTTTTCGTGGGAAAGTCCGATAAGCCGGGTTCTATCGATAATCGAAAAATCAATACTTTCGACCACGTTGTCAGTTCTTCCCGGGTTTTTTGTCGAAGGCAGAAGTGTTCCAAGGTGCACAGTGAGTACAAAATTTTTAGCCTTACTATTTTTTTTACCATCATTTTAAATATTTCATTTATGTTTATACATTTCATCAATTTCTCGATATAATATTAATAAAAAATCCGAGTCAGTCGTTGAATAAATTTAGTTATGTGTAAATTTAAATGCGGAATTTTTAACAATTAAGATTTATTATAAAATCACGTGTTATTTCTGCGTGTAAGACGAAAAAGAGCGGCTCAGAATTTTTTTTACACTCGAAAAATCCAAAACTATGTTTTTTCATGAAATTTTGTGTAAAAAATATTTTTTATCTGTTGGAAAAAATTTGCATAATGGTAATATGTAAAAATTTCTACTCACTGTATTCCTGAAAACGACCACACTGACTGAAAACCCGGGCAAAACTGACAGTTTTCGTGGGGAAAGTCCGGTGACCCGAGCTCTGTCGATAATTTTTAATTGCTTTTTGATATCTCTGACGTGTACTGATAAGATAAAACGCTGTGAAAAATCAATACTTTCGACAACGTCAACCAGTTCTTCCCGGGTTTTTGTCGAAGACGGACCTGTTCCAAGGCGCACAGTGAGTACAAAATTTTCAACCTCACTGCTTTTTTACGACAACGTCAACCAGTTCTTCCCGGGTTTTTGTCGAAGACGGACCTGTTCCAAGGCGCACAGTGAGTACAAAATTTTCAACCTCACTGCTTTTTTACCATTATTTTCAATATTTCATGTATGCATATGCATTCCATCAATTCTTTAACATAATATTAATAAAAAATCCGAATCAATTGTTGAATAAACTTGATTACGTACAAATTTTCCTCTAAGAATGGAGAAAAATTCCTAAAATATAACAAAAAATATTTTCTCACAATAATTTATAATTTTTAACTATTTTAAAAATCATTTTTTCGCTTTTTTTAAATTCTTCAGAGTCTGATGGTATTTTTCGTTTCTACTAATGCTAAAAATTCCGCTTTTTAGCATAAAAAAATTTTATCCAGGATTAAATCTCACATCTTTAAAATTTCATTCCGTGTAGTAAATAATTCTTTAAATCCGTAGTATTTTACATAAAACGGGCTTGCACTCTATAGACCACGTTATAGTTCTTCCCGGGCTTTCGAGCAATGCAGACGTGCCTATACTATTTTTACGAATTATTCGTTAACTGAAATTGTTGTTTAGTTGATTTTTTTTTATATTACTGTCGTTGTTGAATTTCGCACATCTCTTTTCCGTATAATCCCGGAGTGTGCTCTATGGCGATCTATTTTTTTTTCGTGTGTAATTTGATTTTCAAGCGAATCAGCCACAATTGAACTGATTGCGGTGGCGGTGCATATTTCTGTGGCTTTATTCTGTGATGTATTTCAGGTTGGACGATAATTGTAATTTGGCTGATAGCGTATTGATCGGCTGGATATTGGAGAGCGAAACAGACATTGAAGTGAGATAGGGACTCGGTGGTGGGGCAATTGTAGTTGGCATATTCTCGGAAAGTCCTCGCTCGCTGCCAGAGGGCGAATTTCTGCACTCGCGATCGAACAGTTTGTAAATACTACTAGCTTTCTATATGTGTGTGCAGTAGTTTTCTCGTGTATGAAAAAACTTTTCACATTTTTCATTCGGCCCTCTGCCGATGTACATCAGGCGTGTGTACGGTGTACATGAACGAGCGTAAAATAGTGAAAAGCGGTCACTATAGATGAAAGCATAGTCTCGAGTCAAAGTTTAGAATTTTTTTGTATTGTTAATATCTTGAATAATACACTCGAGTTTATAGAAAAACTGATATTCGTATTTTATTAATTAAAAAATCACTTTTTAATTTTTTCAGGTGTCTCCTGGGATTTCATCTCACTTTCAATGATCTTTTTTTTTTTGAAGTAACAAACTTTTTTTTTTAGGTTTTTTATCGAATAAAATTACTTATCGACTTTTTTTTTCAAAAGAAAAATTGGGAAAAAAGTTTTGTAATAAAAAAAAAAATCACTTTTCAATTTTTTTCAAGTATTTCCCATATGTTTTTTTTTTTTTAATGATGCTAAAAAAGAGGAAATAGATTTATCAGAGGTTCTAGTTAGTTATCATGGATTTTCTTTTTTCACGGAGCAGCTGGAAGATACGTTTGCTATAAAAATATACGGATTTTTGGAGAAAAAACACCTGGGATCTTGTGATTGAAACTTTTAAAATACAAATTCCCTATTGAATAAATTTTATTTCATTGATTTTCTCCATAAAATAGCTCTAAACTATCAAAAAAAAAAAAAATCTACCTTGAAAAATCATAAAACTATGGTTTTTACAATAAAATAAATAAATATTTTAACATCAGATTAATTTTCATAGCTGACTTAAGACCATTTAAGAATTTATTGAACGTTGATAAAAAAAAAAATTCTAGACAAAAAAACACGAAAGAAATTTTTTTTTTTTTAAATAAATTTTCTTTTTACGGGTATATAAATTATATAAAAATTTTCCAACTGTTTTAAAATGAATGAAATTAATTTAATTTCACCACACCTCAAAATGACAATTTTAATCGTCGTTGCATTTATATACAAGCGAAAATATATAGCAGCGATATTATGAGGTAGTTTCACAGCCAAGGGTTTTACTGCGTTGCTCATTTTCGTCATCCGTCCGCAATATAACCAACTGCATCCGGAGCCGCGTGGGATTTGAAGGGATGCGCGGGAGGGACGAAAGAGAGTTTTTATGTTCACTTAAGTTTCTTCTCCGTGACTGGCCAACTTTCAGAGAGCGCACGCCACACGATATATAAGTTATGTGCTTTTAAACCGACTTAACTCGCGGATATATCCACAGCTGTGTGGAAAAGTGTGCACACATGTATATATAACCAAGCAAACGCTCGTTCAAACTTCCTTTTGACCCTTCACTTGATGATGGTATATATCAACCGTGCAATTACTGCGCGTGCAACTCTCTCTCGTAAAAACCGCACTCGCGCATCATTTGCGCAAGATAATTGTTTAGCAGTTTCTTGAATTTCTGGGGGGGGGCAAATTAATTTTTTTTACGCTCGTTTAAACCGTCTGTAGGTCGATGCTTATTTAATTCCGCGGGTTGCAGGTCAGTGTTTATTTTTTATTGATCAATGTTGACCTTTAAACGGATTTAACTGGTTCAATTTCATCCCGCGCTCTATACTCGTAAATTCATTATCTTCTATAAGAGTTGAGAAATGTCAAATTCACCGGTGTGCTTCATCCATCACTCTCGCCTTCGTATATATACACACAATTATTGATGGCCTGGGTCGTGCTAACGGGATTTTATCGTGGCTTTATGTGCGAAGAAAGCTTTTTAAAGCTTCAAGATTCGTCTTTAACTTTAAAATTGACAGAAAAAAAATGAATTTATTGATAGTTAGTTGGATGTAATGTCATTTAATCTGTCTTATTCAATGAAATATCGAGTTTTTCAAAGCTATCAAAAGTATTTTGAGTAAGAAAAAAAATTTTTTCACATACTTTTACGGCTTTTTCATAGTGTTTAGTTGGTTTTTTCGCAGATTTTATGCGAAAAAGAGATTAAAAAGTGATTCTAACGGCAAAAAAGGGTAAAAAAAAAATTTTTTTAAAGGAATTTATAGACAATTTTAATAAATTTATGGGTGAAATTTGACTTAATAAAATTTTCTTGTTTAAAAATATTTTTTTTTTTTTTTGTTTTTTCATCTTTTTTATTGAATTTAGACTTAAGGGATCAAATTTGTAGTTAACAATACGTTAAAATTGGACTAAAAAATTTTAAGTGTTGTGAATAGAAAAAAAAAACGATTTTTAGTCATTAAATCAAAATTTATCGAGCATCATGCTATTTAACTAGAAATATTGGTAAAAATAAAATAGAGATAGTGCAAGGTGTTTGCAAAAATTTTTTTTAGGTATTTTCGCCCTTTTTTGTATCAATTTAGTCCAAAAACAAAATTTCTAATCAACAAAACCATAAAATAACAATTTTTTTTTATTACTTTATTTTTTATTACTATCCTATCTTTAACATAATTTTTTAAAACTAAAAATTTTTTTAAAAATCCATAAAAATATATGAAAATTTAAAGATTGATTTTTTTTTTTCTTGTCAATTTTTTATTGAATGATTTCCGTCAATATTAATTGATAATAATAATTTTCCAATAAATTTTTAGGTCAATATAAAATATATTTACCCACATACATGAATAAATAATCAAACAAGCAACACCTACACAACTGATGAGGGTCTAAATATTTTTTTTTGTTTACATCTCTGGAGATATGAAAATGAGGCGAGGTATATCATCACGTTGCAGCACACGAGGTCGTGAACTTTGCTCTGACATCAATTAAGCAGTGTGAGAAGCATGTTAGAGAAAGAGTCAGCGTGCATACACATGTGTACATAGGGCGGATTGGCGCTACGGTTTTACTACTCGCGCCAGAGCGAGAGTGGCGGGGGAAGTGTGTTCCACTCCGTCTGCCTGCATCACTGTCTTTCTGTTTTCACTGTACACGATGTCATTCTCGTTTTGCGCTCGCTGCCCCCATTATCCGATCTGCTGCATAGATCGCTAGGCATTCCCTCTGGGATGGCAAACTGTCTTTGTGTATAATCCGCCGCCGCTGCATCAGTCTATGCACCCTCCAGTCTCCTATTATTTTCCTTTTTCGCTGTCTCTTGTTTTTCGTTGCAAGATAATCGATTTATCGATTGCTTCCCTCTGTCAGCCAACTTCTGTTTTCATAATCTTTTCCATCTCCAGACATGTCTGCTCTCAGACATCACTAGCCGGACAAAAAAAAAACATCAAACTCCTACAGCAAAATATTATTATTCACATAAAAAATTAAAACCGATATCTCATTCAAATAAATAATTTTTTTTAAATATTAAAAAAAAAATTTTTTTTTAATATTTAATTAATTAATTAAAAAAAAAATTTTAATCAATGAAATATTGCATTTTGAAGACTAATGAAAAATTAAGATTTTTTTATTTGCTGCATTTTGAGCTTAAGGATGCGAGATAGATAAATTTTGGTAGAAAGCTTTTTTGTAGATAATAAAATTTTTTATAAAAAAGGTCTTTTGATAAAAATTTTTATCTTCTGTAATTTAGAAGATATTTTGATTTAAATCAATAAGATAATTTTTTTATTTGCGAAAAAAAGTTAAAAATGAGAAGATTTTAACTGCTAATATATTGATAAGGCAGCGAGTTAGATAATTTTAGATAGAGATCTTTTTTATAGTTAATAAAATTCTGTATAAATAAGATATCTTGTAAAAAATTGATATTGTCTACAGTTTTGAAGATATTTCAATTTAAAATTGTAGAATATTTTTTTACATACGCTCTTTTGGCTTTAGACATACTATATATATATTTTTTAATATTTCGGGGATGAAAAAAGGGAATTTTAGTGTTTGGAATTTAATAATGTGTAATAAATGAATGTGCGATAGTACTCGAGATATATTGAGCAATTAATTTCAGAAATTGCTAGTACTCGTGGGACAAATTTATTCGAGAAATAGAGAGAGGAAGTGCTTAAAAATCGATTGCTATTTCATCAAAGAGTACAAGTGCAATCGTATATACAATGCATACTCGTGGGAAATATTGCGACATCAGCAAGAAACAATATATCGTCATCAATACTGCAATTTTCATTGAAATCACGAGTACATTATTCTCATCATTGTTTTTATCTGCAATTCTATCAAAAATTTAAATACAAAAATTTAATATTCATAACCTAAAAAAAAAAAAATTTGCTTTAGGACATTAAAATAATTTAAAATACATTTTTTTTTTATTTTAAAAAGAAGAAAAAAATTTTTTTTTTTTCAATTAAAAATTACATAAAATCCTTTATTTCTTGTTGCATAAATTTTCCAGTAAATATGAATATATTTTTTTTAATTAAATGATTTTTTTCGGATAAAATGGCGCGTCGTAAAAATTTAATATAAATTCATGGTTTGTAATATAGCGAGTAATTTTATTGGAAATGGAATATTGAATGCAGTCAAATTGCAATTCACTGAGCGAGGCATCGTGAAACGTCGACGAGAACATTGCAGATTTTCCGGAAAATCAAAATATCCATTGTACCCTGACGCTACCGAACACCAACCGTGTGGTATAATGCGCCCTTTCATTTCGCGCACTGCACCCTCGACAATACCCATCCACGACCGGGTTTTACGTCAAGATAATATACAGCTCGAACCTTCCATCACACACGTATATAATACCGTGTATACCTGCAGTCCGCGCGCTATCAATCACGATTAGATAAACACGATGAATGCCAGTCAGAGGTCGAGCTTTTATTCTTTGTATATTCAAACTTGGAATATGCAAACCTGAAAAAAACTTTTTTTCAGCATATTATAAATTATTTAGTCTTTAATAATATATATTTTTCAATCTAAAAATCAGTAGAATGCTTATAAAAAATTATTTTGCTATTTTAAATCGAAATATCTCTTAAACTATTGAAAATAAAAATTTTTCTCAAGAAACGTTTTTTACAGAAAATTTGATTATCTATAAAAAAAGTCTTTTATAAAAAATGTCTATTTCTACTCCTTATCAAGATATTAGCAGTTAAAATGTTTCCAACTTTTTTCGCAAAAAAAAAACTGTCTTACTGATTTAACTCAAAATATCTTCAAAACTATTGAAGATAAAAATTTTTCTTAAATTACCTTTTTTGTAGAAAATTTTATTACCTACAAAAAAGGTGTTTAACGAAAATTATCTATCTCTTCTCCTTATCGAGATATTAGTAGATAAAAATGTTCAACTTTTCACCGATACACCTTTTTCGTTTAGAACACGCGATATTATAATTTAATGAATTATTACTGCATGGATATTATGAGTGATTATACCCATGCACCCTTCTGTCTATGTTTTTTTCTTTTTTTCACCCTCCTTGAGTAATTTTGCCAGAAGCAAAGTACTTCATTTGCGGTGATAACTCAGCCTCTGGAGTTTTGATTATATGTATCGCACCTCAGTGACACAATAAAACATTTTTTGAAATATATCATGTGTCAGACTTAATATTCATTTCATCTTGAAAAATATTAATGTATGTTAATCCATCATGAGTTACCGTAATTAATTATTTTTTTTTTCCCCAAGTTTTTTTATTTTTTAAAAATTAATTAATTTTTTCCCAGTTTTTTCATATAACGCGTATAACACTGTGCTGTTTGTGTTTTCCACGGGGAATCTTGTGAAATTTCTTAATATATTTGCAAATGCAGTTGTAGGACATGAAGAAATGGCATCGTGCTGCTTGGCGACGTGACTGCTTCGAGGTGTCAGAAATAAATCGACCAGTAGAGAGGATGAGGAAGAATTTCACAGAAAGTTCATGACCTTTCTACATTTTCTGCACCCTATTAAAGCAAAATTTTTTATTCATTACTATTATTTTTATTTTTTTTTTTCCACGAGTTATTGAAGTTTTACTCTTGTAAATGAAAAATTTCGTCGTTTTTCACTAGTAGCGTCTAAACTAAGCGGAATTTGAGAATAATGCTCATTACATAATTTGAAGATAATTAAATTTCCTACAAAATGACCACCCTGCAGTTACTGTAGCTTTAGTGGTTACTGAGATATCGCACGAAGAAACATTTTGTCTCTCCACTCGATATCTCCAGGAATATTCAAGCTGCATCAACTTTTAACAGTTCATTTTAAAGATAATTTAATTACCTAAAAGTTTGTTTATGTATAATTGCACATTTGACTGCAGTATGACAAACATTTTTTGATTTTTCCTAAAAAAAACTTGAAAAAACCAAAAAAATCGATTTTATAATTTTTTTTTGCCATAAAATTAAATTTTTAATGGCTTGGAAAATTTTTTTAAACAATTTATAACAATTTCGAAAACGAAAAAAAAATTATTTTCTGTCACGACAGAATTTATAACTAACAGCTTGAGCATTTAAAAATAGTTTTTAGGAATTTTTCATATGAAATTACGGTTTTTAAATGTTAAAATTTTTTTTTTAAGAATTTAATTAAATTTTTAATACACTTTTTATTTAAATTATCAAAGAAGAAGTCAATTTTTGACGAAATTTAACAAATTTTTATTATTTAATTTTTATATAATTGTAATTAAATGTGACAGAAAAAATAAATTTCGAATATTTTTTATAAAAATAATAAAATAATCAACTAATTTACTAGTTTCAAAATTGAATCAAAAGTTTTAAAAAGTTTTACACAGTAATTTGTGATTTATATTCACCCAAAGTTTGAAATTACGGATTTTCATTAAATTATTTTTATTAAATATTTTCATTTATTATTAAACAATTATTCAAGTACATTATAAAAATAATTAAGTAGTTAAATATCACATATTTTACCGTGATATTGTATAAAATCAATATATTATAGAATAGTAAAAAAAAAAAAATTGATTGAGCTGTGAAAATAAAATATAAATAAGTATCACTCTGTCTTAGAGCCCTTAAGGGAAAATACATGCATACACACGTCACAAAAATAAGAGGGTAGCTTTGGGAAAATCCGATATATTACGTGCTTTCCGCTCAATTTCCGCTGGCGCGCGCCAAGTAAAGGTGTTCAAAAGCCGGCGTATCATCTATTCGACATTTTTCCAGTCCCCAAAAAAAACTCTCGAAAGTTTCCTAAGAAATCTCTAGTATATATTTTCAATATTTCCCTTACGAATTTATGTAGACTAAGGTCCTGCACTATTTTATATAGAATGACGAGTAGAAACATGAGCGTAAGAGCGACGCGGAAGGACGACCATCAGAGGCTATTTTCGACATATTTTACACGATCGATATGCATGCAGCAAGCTTTGAGAATAGAGGGGGCAAATCGATATTTCAGATAAGTCGACGACCTTAAATCTAAATAACTTGGCATATATCTAGCTTGTTCTATGGCGTAAAATATTAGTGATGGAAATTTTTCTTCGATAAAAATCGACTAGGTATTTTCACATGAGAAAATTTTAATTATTATTTAATAATCATCTTAAAGCTTATATACGGAGTTCATTAATGTTTATAGTTATGAATTTCAATTTATATTCACAGGCGAAATTTAGTGGTTAATTTCGTGTTTTATGTCACTAAAATATGGTAGTTCTAGAGAGACATAAAATTTGCGTATATAATTACGTATTGATTTGCAATTTAAATTTTACAATTTGGCAATAATTGTTATCTCTCAAGTTGAAGTAAGTGTTTAATTAATTTATTAGACACTATGAGCATCAATAAAAAGCTTCGCTGTAAAAAAAATTCGTCAAGCACGATTTTCGTTGAATAGCAAAAAAACAATGATTAAAACGCACCTCACGCTTTTTTTTTCTTAATAATTTTTCAAATGATAAATCTATCAAAAATCCATTTTTTTTTTGATAGAAAAATTTTTGATTAAAAATTCATTTAAAATTTCAATGATTTTGTACTTTATTTTCGATTTAAAAAATCAAATAAATTTTTCTAACCAAAATTAATCAATAAAATAAATTTTTTAATTCATCTATTAATAAACAAAATAATTAATTGTATTTTAAAATAAAAAATTTCAATAACAAAATAAAAATTTGAAAATTTAAGTTATTTTTTTAAACATTCTTAAGATACATCAAAAAAAAAACATCAAAATATATAAAAAAATCTTAAATAATCCAAAAAAAATTAATTAATTACTTGATTTTTTGATAATTGATTATAAAACGTTATCAAATATTTTTTTCTATAAAATTAATTGTTATATACGTACTAAATAATTACTATGAGGCGTTTAGAGGGTGAGGGGATGATTTGGAAATACTTTAGGTGACCGCACAAGAGTTTGTGAACGTTGAGATTGAATTAGATCTTAAGTGAAATGCTTAAATTCTTGAAATATGTGTATGGCCACACAAAGTGCACGGGACCTGGCCGCAGCATTGGGGTGAAATCACCCCTTGTAACTTTGTCCAAAGTTTAGAAAGTTAATATTCAAACAGACAAAACAATATAGAAACTAATATAGCAACAGTTGGAATATAAATGATCAATTTATTTAATTAATTATTTTTTATCAAGTTTTTCTATAGAAATATATTAATTAATATTTTTCTACTCTGCTGACAATTAAGGACATTAAGTGTCTCGAGTTAATATTTTACGCTCGACTCAACTATTGCGCGGTTAACCCCCATGGTTTTGACTCGGAGCAGTCCATCCCCAAACCAAAGTTCACCCTCTCCAGCCCCTATTTGTAAAGCCCTGTGGCTTATAGTGCGCATGTATGTGTTTATATGACATATGTGTGTTGATTAAAGTTGTACGAGACGCGTGGATGCACAACAATACTCTCGTTTCACCCCTGCTATTCATCCCTGTCACCCCTTTTCACTGTATTTTATTTTTCCTGTGCTAATACAACCCCAAAGTTACAAATAAATATATCTCGTGTAAAATTTCATTATGAAATAAATTGACAAACTGTCTAACAATTTTTCATCATCAATATTAAAATATATCAATTTAGTATTTGACGTTAGAAATTTTATTTACAAATTTTTCAATGAAAAAAATTTTTTTTAGTTAAAATTTTGGGTAGTTTTTAATATTTTAATATAAATTATCCTCTATAAAATTTTTTAATACAGTAAATTAATGTGTTTTATCATTGAAAATTTTATTTACTAATTTTTCGATATAAAATTAAACAGAAAAAATTTTTTTTTTTCCATCAAAATATCGTATGTAAAAATTTTTAAGTTAACATCAGAGAGTTATAAATTGTTTAAACTCTTAAAAAACTTATTAAATATTAAAAATATCAAAAAATATTATAGAATCAAATTTATAGCTAATAAAATAAGGAAGATTTTTGATTTATATAATTTTTATCTAAGTTTTCTTGTTACGCAGAAAAAACAGCGTTAAATGTTTGATAAAACCAAAAAACTTTTAAGTTTCATACATTATCCTCTAATGCGGCGATAAATTTTTAATTTAATTTCTTAGGTAAAGGAAAAAGAATTAAAGTCAATAGGTTAGTTAATATTTTTATCGTTTTTTGAAATAGATAAGAAAAATCTAAGAAAAAAAAATTCACAGATTCGTGGGCGATGCGCGAGAGAAAAGGAGTTCATTCAAACGACATTAACTCTCGGCGGCCTTGAGGGGGCTTTTCACGACGAGTTGCAGAGCATCGTCCGTGTAACTATATATACAGGAAATGTCCCGAAGGAGTAGTTGACCGGCTGGAGTGGGAAAAGGACGCTTTCGCAAGATGGAAAGTTCGTGATGTTGAGACACACTCCTTCGGAATTGCAACGCGCGCGGACACTCGTTCTGTGTGTTGACTCGCCTCTGGGTGGCCACTTTCACGTGCTTTTGCAGCTTCTGTGTACATAGAAGTATATATACCGTGATACAGATACAGCCGAGGATTGGAGGACACGCCTGGGAATAGAATCTATCGGCTGGAACGTACGAGAACTGCTGGGCAATAAACGCCAGCTTTTTACGTTTTTGCCATGTCAGCAAAGTGTCCTAGAAAACACCTGAAACACTGGGGACCATGAGAATCAAGAAATCTGGTGAAATTATATTTTATTCTATACCCTAGTGCTATCCTAAATCAATTTGCTAACGCAATTAACCCGTGGAAAAAAATTCTCTAAAAAAGTAGGTTTTTTATTGCGGATATTTGAGTTATCGTTTGAATTACGAGATTTTTTATGAATACCTTTTTTATAGAGAATTTTATAGGCTACAAAAAAGGTCTCTAGATGAAATTTCGTAACTATTGTATTTTTTGAGATATTAACAGTATAAAAAAATTTTACCGATGGATTTTTGGTTGGTTTGAGTAGAATATTCTGTTTGACGTGGTTTTTGAGAGTTTTCGCGGCCATTTTGAAGGAGTAAAGTGGTTAGAGGGTTAATGTAAAATTTGGAAGCTTTTTTCGGAGCAATTTAGAGACAAAAATGTAAAAAATCGACACTTACCGGTGACAATGAGCCTCGCGTGATTGGAGCTTTCAACAGTATCTCCGGTCACATGATGGACGGTTCTGCATCGATATCCGTAATGAGTGTCAGCCGCAGTGACGGAGAAAATGAGTAGCTCCCCAGTAGGCAACATGTGATACTTTCCATCTATAACATAGAATAAAAAATCAACAAAACTCAATTTTTCTTAGTTATTTCCATAAAAATCACAATTAAATCACTGCTTCAACTCCAGGTGTATTGATATCACCTATTAACAATAAAGTACATGAAAAATTCTTCAAAAAAAGCAATTAAAAATTTTTTTCAAGCCTCAAATACCACAAAAAAAAAAATCAAAAATACTAAAAATTCAAGAAAAAATAAACAAAATTTCAAGAATGAAAATACAAGAAAAATACCCCCTCTGAAAAATAACTAACAGTTTTTTTTTTAATCGCCGAAATATTGAAAAAAAAAAAAATCGACAAAAAAAAATTTTTTTTCGCGGAAAAAAGATGTCAAAATTTTTTTCATTACTCAAGAAAATGAAAAAAACATTCAAGACTGAAAATACAAGACAAATATCTTCAAAAAATAACGAAAAATTTTTTTTCATTATAGATATAATATCAGAAAAAAGAAAATATTCAAAATTTATTAAGAAAAAAATTTTTTTCAAGGTGAAAAAATGTCAAAAAATTTTTTTTAATACTTAAGAAAAATAAAAAAATTTTAGATACATGAAAGATGTGTGTGAAAATCAAGATGTAAAAAGATGCAAAGAGGAAAAATGTTCAGATTCTATCAATATGTAAATTTTCCTAATGAAAAATCCATCTGTTTTTATGAGGGTAAAAAAAAAAACCAGGGAGTAAAAAAGCAACGAGTAAAAATCGAGAGGGTGATTGCCGAGAAAAAAAAAAATGAATTGATGCGTGTGCACACAATTCGATGACATAAACAATGTCAGTTTTGTTTACAGAAAAATTCACAGAGGCCCGAGGGAATGTGAAAAAAAATATGAAAAAAATCATCTCGGTTTCGACGATATTTTACGAACTCGCAACGATTGGCAATAAAAAATTATTATCAATTACAAATGAATTTTATTTGACAATATTGAACTTTATCAGTTTATCATCGATTCAACGACGTTATTATTATTCGTATTTCATACCTGCAGGTTATTACGTCGTGTATTTTCCAACATAAGCCATTGGAAAATATAACGCCTGAACTTTTTCGCCTGGGAATATACGCGGATAAATACATATGTATACTTCTGTGTGAGTATTTTTCATCCTCTCACGCATATACACTATAGTCGCGTGAATGAATAGCTGTCGTGAGCACGCCATTCAGCATTTTTTTTTTTTTCATCATTAATCATGCTTATTAACTTGAGGTATATCGTTAAATGAATTCAGAGAGATATTAACTTGGATATTGTGGGGTGAAAAAATTTTTTTAAACCCCTTAAATCAATCAATACTGCTCAGATTTGAACAAATATTTTTTTTCCCTTCAAAAAAAAAAATTATTTATTCAGTGAAATAATTTTTTAAAAAATAAAATAATCATAATGAAAGTTAGAATAAATAAATATTTGCCGAAAAACAATAATAAATAAATAAATAATTTGTTTTTATTGATTGAAAAAATTTTTTTCTTTTTGTTCTATTTTTTCACATTCGAATTTTTGGGTTTAGAAAGGATATTAGTGGAGGGGATAAATTTTTTTTTGCGAATTTAAGTGATAATTTAAAAGAGGGTGATATGTTGAAATGTGAAAAAATTAATTGGAGAGTTTTTTTTTGCAATTTTTTCATCGTAGACAAAGATTACGAAAACAATTTTGTCGCGAGAATAATAATAGACAAGAGTGAGGCCTTGCCTTGGGGTGGCAGTCAACTTAGCTGTGTCTAGAGGGTAGCTGGGGTGTGCAGAGATGCATGGGTATACGTGGATGCACGTATTGAGCGCGGCAGAGAGAATGGTACACGGGTTTGTAGCCGCTCAAGAGGTAACGGAGCGCCATTGCGAATTTGCATTGTGGCTGA
The DNA here is from genome assembly GCA_002156465.1 of Macrocentrus cingulum. Taxonomy (NCBI): domain Eukaryota; kingdom Metazoa; phylum Arthropoda; class Insecta; order Hymenoptera; family Braconidae; genus Macrocentrus; species Macrocentrus cingulum. The sequence continues at coordinate 36,033 of MVJL01004521.1, forward strand.
GCACTCTCTGTTCCTGCGGCGTAGGCTCCTTTCTCTAATACCCCATACCCTGTGGTCCCTCAACCCCCGGAAGTTGTCCTCAAACCTGCGAGACATTATTTCGCACACTCACCCAACCACAGCTGTCTCTTTATTGAGTATTTCGCACTAATCCGCTTTTATCTGCAATACAAATTTCATTTGTGTTGGCTGTCTGCCTCTTTTATATATGCCGAGTTACGCAAACAATTCTATCTCAAATATTTAAGCACACGAAATCAATACAGTGCTCGGTATTTCCATGAATACGACAATTTAAAGAAATATGAGTTATCAAAAAAAATTTTCTATCTCAAATATCTTGAAATATTTAATAGATACAGAATTTTTACAAGAATACTTTTTTGTAGAGAATTTTAATAGCTATAAAAAAGATATTAATAAAAAATTCAGTAATTGTCATTGTTTACGTTGTATAATTAATATAAAAAATTTTTTACTATTAAATTTAGTGAATTTCATGTGAAAATCGATTTTATTGATAAAATATTATATTTAAAAATGTAAAATCATGACGATATATTTTTTATTATTATCGTGATGTTGTTAAAAATGAAAAAAAAAATTAGAATATGATTTTTTTTTGATATATTTTACTTAAAAAATCACTGATTTTATTTGATTTTATTTTTCAAAGATGTTTCAGAGGGGAGTTAATGTTTTCTCGAATCGATAGGGTTGTTTTTTTTTTTATATTTTTGTTATTTGTCTTATTGAAGTTGACTTTTTCAAGAACGAGAGCACATTTTTCTGTCGTTTCGCTTCTATTTGTCTCGTGCTTTTTTCTTTACACCCTGCGTTGGTTTGTCGTTTAACTTGTCTCCGACTTTCTCTGCAAGTTTCTCTGCTCGTACGACTCGAATAAACGTCAACGAATGTTTGCTACATCTGGCACGCCAACTCCAGCCCCCCTCAGACCCTATCTCTTCCTCTGCACTTTAGGAATTTATATAAACATCCGAAAAAAATCTTTTTTTTTTTTTTTTACTCTGACTGATGCTCGCCCTCTTTATATTTTCATCATTAGCAACTTTTTTCTATATCAACCGGAAGCTCTGCTACAGTGAATAATGTTGGAGTATATGTTTTATACATTGTTAATCATGAATATATAATTTTTGTGGCAATAAATTATTTATAAAATTTTTTTTAAGTGTGTAACAAGGGTGAAATATACTTTAGGCAGTGAAGTTATTAAAATTCCAAAGTTTCTGGATAAGAAATTATACATTAGTTTTAATAGAATGTACGTGGAATAAATTAAAAAAATACTGCGAGAGTATTTATAGCTCGAATTATCTTGACACTTGAGAGATAAATTTTTACTTAAAAGAAAAATTGATTTTTAAACCGTAATTAAATATAAATATCTTTAAAACTAATGAAAATACAAATTTTTATCAAGAGAACTTTTTTAAAGAAAATTTTATTAGCTACAAAAAAGGATCGGAGCAAAATTCGTCTATCTCGTATCCTTATCGAGATATTATAGCAAGTAAAATGGTCTCAATTTTTGTCAACTAAAAGAATTCGTATGATCGATTTGCAAGGATTATTAAATTAAAAATACTTACCACTTTCGGGTGCGGGATAAATATTGAAAGCCGAGTCCTGTACCCAAGATGTAACTGCTACGTATTCTCTGGCATGCGTTGGAATATCACATCTGAGTACTCCAGTGTTGCCGGCGAGCACGTGCGCGTCCTTCACGCCAACTTGATACTTCTGACGAACCACTGAAACAACAAAAGTGATATTAAATTAATTCCCAGGCTCATGCAACCCTTATAATATCCCACAAACTTTTTAATTAGCGAAAAATCATTAGAAAAAAAACCTCCCTTCTTATTCAACCCTTACAATCCCTATTAATAAAAAAAATCGACAAAAATTTTTTTTTCTCTTCATTTCTCAATATTTAAAAAAATGAAAAAAAAAAAAACCAATGGAAAATATAACATTGAATTAATTAAAATTGTTTGAAAAAAATGGGAATTTTTTTTTCTACAAAGAAAAAAAATTTTAATGCAAATGAAAATCACTTGGAAAAACGTGAGAGAGATTTTTCGAGATTACGCCTGATACCAGAAGGATTTTATTATGCAAATGACTGCATGGAAACAAAGAGTAAAATGCTCGTTGGCTTAATGCACTTAAAATAAATGCGTAGATAGAAGAGTTTTGATCTCTTGGCAAAATTCCGCTGGCTCGATGTCTCTCTCTCGGTCATTACTCGCTGCTAGCATCAGCCAGGGTTGAAATTGACCCTTCATATGACTTGGCATGCGATATAAGTTGTGCACACACAAAGCCCTGAGGATAGAGAGTGGCTGAAAGTCCGCCATGTTAACTTGACTAGAGGAAACTTTGACTATTGCCTTCTCTACTCTCCTCGATGTACACGTTTTCGGCAAGTTCTCGGCTAAACCGTCCAAATTTCTCGAGGATTTGTCGAACTTTACATTGAATAAGGGAATTAGTGCCTTTTAGAAGTTCTTTAAAAAGCTTTCAACATATTTACACCACTAATTTTAAATAAATAAATTTATTTCTATTCCTAAAAAAATAGTAATTTCATTTTTTTCTCAATTGCAACAGTTAAAAAAAAATTTTTTCCCCTCAATAATAAATATTTTAATATTAATAATAATCTTTTCTTTATTTACTTACAATATTAAAGTTGGAAAATTGATGATTAAAAATAGGTAAATGATCGAATAGCGTGTTTAAAACATTTTAATTGCTAATATCCTTGATAAGGATACGAGATAGACAAATTTTGCTTAGATACTTTTTTGTAGATAATTAAATTCTCTACAAAAAAGGTATCTTTATAAAAATTTTTATTTTCAGTAGTTTTCAAGATATTTTGAATTAAATCACTGAGGCAATTTTTTATATGCGAAAAAAGTTAAGAAAAAAAATTATTTTTCAATAGTTCTCACTGTTTACAAATAAATAAAACAACTTATTAAAAAATACGGACAATCTGACTGCGATATTTTTCATTTGAAACCGCGAGGAGTGCCACAATATATACAAGTGACCGTTGGCACATTATTGCTATTAATATAAATAACGAACCGGAGAGCATCTTGGCAGTAGGTTGTGAGTTGAATGGGCGGTCCATCAGTGACGAAGATGGAGCGTATGTGTGTAATAGTATAAGTGTGCGGACCGATCTATCTCCGGGGGGTGGTAAACGCAGTTGGCCCGATTCCCTCGGAGCATCGTTCGCCCCAAACACATTTATCTAACTCGCTTTGCTCGTTCTCAAATTCCTACATTATACGTATATTTACTGATAAATAGACATTCTCACTATGGCAACTCTATAATTGGATTCGTTATAGCTTGACGGCCGCCATTAATAAGGACCTGATAATCTAAATAGATAAAACCAGTCAAAATATCGTTTTTCACTTCATCAAATTAATTTTACCTATAAATAAAAATCTAAAAATCGGGAAACTTGGTGTTTTAAATTAAACTACTGAAGATAACAATTTTCACCAAGAGATCTTTTTTGTAGAGAATTTTATTAGCTACAAAAAAGATTCTTAACAAAATTGATCTATCTCTGATGCTTATGAAGATATTAGCAGTGCAAATATTTTTTTTCAAACTTTTTTCAATATTTTTCGTAAATATAGAAGTTATTTTGCTGACTTAAGTTGAAATATCTTTAAAACTACTGAAGATAAGAATTTTTATTAAGAAATCTTTTTTGTAGAAAATTTTATCAGCTACAAAAAAGGTTCTGAGCAAAATTGACCTATCTCGTATCCTTATGAAGATATTGATGATATTAATATTTTGATTTGTTTCCACGAGGTCTTTTTTTGGTTTTAGACACGCATTGTGGATGAATTAAAGTATTTTTGAGGCTGAATACTCACCGGCTTTGACGGTGACTTCTCGGCCTAGAACGCGGCCAACGGTGTTGGATGCTTGGCACCGATACACCGCAGAATGGACGTCATGGCGGTAGCTTTCCGCGCCGAAAGGTAAAAAATACATGGATCCATTGACGAGGATTTCCCGAATGTTCTGGATGGGATGGACGGGTGAGCCATCGCCCATGAGCCAGTCTACTCGCGGTCCAGGACTGCCGTGGGCCGAGCAGTGCAGCATTGCTCCTGTGTCGTTGGAAAATTCCACGGTCGACCGAGGCTCCACGATCAAGATTGGCCCCTGGCTGTCCAGCACCGTTCCTCGACCTGTAAAAAATCTCATTGTCACTCGAAAACTCTTAGAATAATCATTTATAAATACCAGTCATGTATTTTCTTAGTTCTAGAAAATAGTTAATCGACTTATGCGTTACTCGGCGCCATTTACAACCGACACTTTGAGGATTTATCAACGCAGCAATTGCAATCCTGTAGTCGTACGATTAAGCCGCTTAATCCGTAGTCGGTTTAGGCCATTCGCTCCTGCACCTGACTCAACTAATCCAACGTAAGGTGTAGTCATCCAGTTATACACATAAACCAGCTACCTAATCCTTGAATAAAATTTTACTTATACATTTGAATAATTCAGTGGTTGTTGTAATGTTGAAAAAAAATGTTAAATAAGTAGAAAATCGTCATTTGATACACGAGTGATATTTATTGATACACTGTGAGTCACAGCAATGCACTAAATGCTTTATCAAGTGGAGAAAAAGTGATTTAGTTATTAAAATTTTTTAATTTGTGCTTTATTTTAATTTGTTGAATTTCTTCACGAGATAGTTGCATCTCAAACACGGTGCCGTACTGCAATCGTTCGTTTGGGCCTTCTTGCATTATTTTTTGTCATTCGTTTACCACTTTTGCGTCTCTCCAGCAGGAAAACAAGGGTCGCAAATGACAGTCCAAATATCAGGAAGATAAAAGCGAAAGATAACATGTCCAGAGATATCTTTCGATGGTGAATAAGACGTCGTGTTTCTTCTGTTTTGTAGCGCTTTTCAACTGGTGACTTCATCTGGTTCATGATGCGCACATCCATATACCGTTGCTGTTTATTCTCATGAAACATTTAATGAATCGTTCCTGCAGTGGCCAATTATGGCGAATCGGTAGAGCCGTAGGCAGATGACCCAAGTTTTCAGTTGTAAAATGTAAATTATGCTCATTAGCGTAGAGCATAGCAAAATCGGAATACGATATTAATGCGATGGAACTGTTCTGTAGAAGATGATAAAACGAGTCGAGTAAATTGTCGTTAACTTTTACTTTTGTCAAAATTTCAGGATCCGAAATGTAAAAGAGCATAGATGAAACTGTAAGCACGGTCTTATACCTCGGGTGTTTTAGGTCCTCCCAAGTCTCCACGTTGTCACGTTCGACGTCTTTTGTCAAAAATCCCGATATGCGTCCTTGGAATGTGGCGTGGATGATCAGAAAGTACAGGAATATGCTCAAGAAGAATATCCGACTGGCGAGTCGGTCCATTCTCGTGTGCAGGCCGGTGTTCACCAGCAGACGGAGCATCTCAAACACTGCAAAGGACGTCCTCATCTTCTTGTCGGATATCGCGACGACAAAGAACGTTATGGTGAGAATAACAGCCAGGGAAGCAGACGGAGCATCTCAAACACTGCAAAGGACGTCCTCATCTTCTTGTCGGATATCGCGACGACAAAGAACGTTATGGTGAGAATAACAGCCAGGGACACGAGAGTAACTAGTCCGTAGAAGCGGCAGATTTTTTCCAGTGGAGTGTAGTAGCCAAGACGCTGCATTATGATGACGATCTTCGAGTACCCAGTCGGCGGGGAAATAGTGAGTGCAGAGTATTTTTTGTATTCAACATTCTGAAACGATGTATCACATACTCATTATGATGACGATCTTCGAGTACCCAGTCGGCGGGGAAATAGTGAGTGCAGAGTATTTTTTGTATTCAACATTCTGAAACGATGTATCACATACTCCGTTGATAATTGGTTGATTGCCTGGTCTGGATTCTGTCATTAAATAATCGCCCTCTACAAATTGAAGTTCAAAAGGAACCTTCAACTCCGTCTTGAAACACTGTAGCGTATCGAAAAATAATGGCGAGATATATTCCACTTCGTTATATCGTACAGGCTTCAAGAAATGCATCCATTTGGTAGCCACCGGTCGTGGGGCAACTATTCGTATAGGAGCATTTCCGAGCGTCTTTGTTCGGTCGAACTTTAGATATCCACACGTGTATTTGTCTCTAGAATAAATATCAAAGATTTAGTATAAGCTTAGAAGTGGAAAGAGGAGGAAAAAACTTTATGTGGTTTTAAGAAACCATGACGCAAGTGAAACTTTTATTGGATTGTTGGCGTTGGATTGTAGACATTCAACTGAGAATTTTTTCGGGAAATCATTCGATATAGGGTATACTACAAAACTTTTATTGGATTGTTGGCGTTGGATTGTAGACATTCAACTGAGAATTTTTTCGGGAAATCATTCGATATAGGGTATACTACACGGTCAGCTGATGCTAACCATGGCGCCGCCATATTGGTCTCTGCCGCGCGCCTTTCACTTTACCCCTACTCCGCGGCCGCCTGTAATGCGACATGCGACACACAGCCAGAAAAATTCGGGGCGATAGAATAAAAGTTTCACATTTCACTTTACCCCTACTCCGCGGCCGCCTGTAATGCGACATGCGACACACAGCCAGAAAAATTCGGGGCGATAGAATAAAAGTTTCACTTTAAGAATAGTTTGCCTGACCTTGGCGATCCTTTCGACGGTACAGGGTCCATTCTTTTGGGCGTTTTTCAGTCTGCGGAGCGTCGGCCCAGTCGCCTGGAGCTTGATAAGTGTACGGGTTGTAGGTGTAGATCTCGACTTAGGTCCATTCTTTTGGGCGTTTTTCAGTCTGCGGAGCGTCGGCCCAGTCGCCTGGAGCTTGATAAGTGTACGGGTTGTAGGTGTAGATCTCGACTTGACGGTCCTCGCCGAGACACAAGAAGAATCCAGTCACTACCTCGGCTTTCCAGAGTGTCCGCAGAGCGCTCTCGGCATTTCTGCAGTGCTTTGCAGCATCCAGGACGAAGACGGGGGCTCTGACGTCCCACCACCCGGATTGAGTGAAGGTCTCGAGCCGCTGCTGGAGCTGCGAGCTCGAGTCTGCCCTTGTGAGAAACAGGGGCTGCGCTCGGCGGTGATCAATATGCACTATGAGACCCGACGCGTCGTTAATTAAAATTGTGCTAGCTGTTGGCAGAGCCGTGAATGCATTGATGACGTCCGCGCCAGAGGCTTCGTGAATCACGATGAGTTGATGGTCCGAGTAGCAGGATTCTATCGTGCGAACCTTCAGAGCACATCGAAAATTAGCTCCTTAGAAATCGATTTCTCCTTGCGTCTTATATTTGAATGAATGGCTGTGGAAAAGTGGAAAAACTTACTGCGGCATCCCTAAGACTGGTGAGATCGACGTCCGGTGTGTGAATGAGATGAATTGCCGATAAACGGCACACGAAATTGCAGAGCAAAACGAATCGACAGCGTGGCCACTTCATTTTTATCAAAGCTCGGGTAAGCTTCCGTGCTTGTAAACATTCGCAGTGGGACTGACTGTTAGACATTGCCACCGTGAAGAGTGTGCGTGCAGATGTCATCGCATCAAGATTAAATAGAGTACTTACTCTAAATACTCTGTTTTTCATGACAGCTCTCGTAATGGTATTGGAAAGTGCGTGTTTGCAGTGACTTCAACCTTCACTGCGATGCATGCCAATAGTCACCCCTTTTTTAATTATGGATTATCTTCACGAATCAGTAATGTTGCCATTCGTGACTTCTAGGAACTCGTCATTTGTAGAAGTGGAGAAATTGGTCGCAGAGTTTTCACAGAACACAATTGTTGCAGCTTTTTAATTGCTTGAGTGTATTCTCACGTTACTTTTAGCGATAATGTATCTAGAAAAATTAGCGTTCTAATTTGAGTGGGTAGATAGAAATCAGCGGAGAATTCTCCACAAATCCTGCACAGACGTCATTTATTTTCATTATATAATAGGCTGAATGTAAACGTCGCATCGGGGCTTTACGGGGTGCTGCTGAAATGCCTCGCTCAAGCGTATTAAACGTCGCAGAATTGTGTAAATGCCGTTATATTAAAGTTGCCTGTATTTATGTGCTTGCCTTAATTACAGAGAATCTCCGCTCGGTGCTCACGCATCCTTATTATTAACCTTGTTACATTGGATTAGTATTCACGAACTCCCCTATAAAATCCAGGCAGTCAGGATGGTGATGCACGCGGAAGCTGGACAGGTGGTTATCGCGCTCCTGTGATATTTTTCACGCAGTTTTAAAAGCTCTTGCTCCGATTTTCTGCGTTCACAAAATGTCGCTTCGAATTTTGCTACTAGTTTTATCTTCTCTTTATTCACGCTTCTCATCCGGGTTTTATCGCCTATAGAGGAACATGAAATAAATGCGCAAACAAACACAAGTGGTCGTTATGAATATACATTAATTGGATTTGTAAAATGCGCGCATAAATGTGTGATAAAAAATCACGCACCGTCAACAATGAGAATTGAAAAATTTCAATCATCTATACATCTTTCCTAATTGTGGTAACTTTGATTTTCAAAGTTTTCAGGTGGATTGAAGATTAAAAAATTTTTTTTAAATTGATTTTTCAATATTTATAACTCAAATTTTGTAGCTAATGAAGATTTTAGAAATTTGGGGGGGGGGGTGCTATTCTCGACATTTTAGGGTTTTTATATACTCTAGGGGTTTGATAGGGAGCTGAAAAGACAAAACCCCCGTTTTTTTGCAATCGGTATAATGTAATCGGTATAATATTATGAAATAATTGTAAAAAATATTCACTCGAGTGACATTAGGGTAAAATCGATCTTAATAGCATAAATGTAGCCACAACTTTCCACGAATTTTCGCACTCGGGTGAAAAAAAAAAATCTATATAGCATTCCTCGCGTGCAATTCGCAAAGAAATAATTACTAAAATGTCCCAGGGAGCTTTTCCATGCCATTATCTGCGCCCGCATTTCTCCATTAACGGCAGACAATACTTCGAGTAGACAAGAAAAGTGTGGGGAAAACCAACAGCAGAAAAAAGCAGGAAAAAAAAAAAAACAGAAACAATCGCAACCGATTGTCTTGATGGGAGGCGCGTTGTTAAAACACCTCTGGGTTTCTCAGAGAGGAGTGTATCGAGAAAACGACCCCAGTGGAAAATTCGTCGGCACCCCCGCTACCCTTATATATATACATCTCTGAAGATACTTTGGCGTGAACAAAAGAACTCAAGCGCGCAGAGGCAGGGTGAAAAAAGTTTTTTTTGTAAGATTTTTGTAAAAATTTGCCTTTGTTCATCATATTTATCCGTAACACGGGGTATATTTATAGAGTGCAGGTGCATATTTGCGCGCAGGGTGCGCATCCAGCCCTTTGTATAGGATCGAGGTCGAGGAATAAAGCATTCATCTGATGCAGACGGCGCAATATCGAGGGAAATCGAATTGCAAAATGGGAAAATGAGCTCGAGTGAATTCCCACCTACGTCGACGACATAGTCGTGAGTACGCAAGGGGTGGATAGCACCCTTGGAATGCATTTCGTCGTGAGTTAATCCCTCGTGGCGTCTGATAGAGGCTGACAATTCCAGAGATTCGTGTCTCTCGTTGATAGTTGACGACGTGTCTCATCTCCGCCCAAGTTCCAGGCTTCACATTATCGTTTCAAATCGATTTTCCCCACTCGCAATATTGCGATACGCGTCGTAAATGGATCGTAATACTCAGTGGAATCTCGCGAACGAGCAGAAACCTCGTATAGGCTCCTATTAGAGGCTGGTTTCATCGCGGTGATGAGGCGCTTTGCAGAGTATGAAGATGCATATCTATAGGTTCTTATCGACCGTCGGTAACGTGTATGTTTTTAAGGCAATTTCTCGCATTCAGACTTGGCAATCGATCCCTATTCAAATCATCAGATTTTCTTTCCACGGTAATTTAATATCAATTTTATAGACTATTTAACCATGCCCCTCTGCTTCATATTACAGAGGTTATAAATAATTTCTTTTAAAACGCAAAAAAATAGTATATTGCGAATGTAGTCCTGGATCGAGACAAACTGCACGCTGGCGAAATTGCCGCCATTGCGCACGTGCCACACACTATTTTTTTTGTAACAAATGCCGAAAATGCTCTTTTTTCGGCTCTGGTGCCGCCATTAAGTGACCTAATTTTTTCACAGCTGACATTAGTGCCTAAAAAATCCGTAGGATCCGTGCGTAAAGGGGCTACTTTACGCACTAGTGCGTAAAAACGCACTTTACCCACGTATGTCAGCAGTGAAAAAATCCGTCACTTTACAGCGGCTCACGAGTGAAAAAAAAACGAGCTTTAGAGGCATGTGTTACAAAAAAAAATTATTATATTCAAGCGTAGATATATTTTTTAAAAAAGATAAAAAAATTGTCTTAGATTTTTTTATCTGTAAAATTTCATTTTTTCAGCATTTATCATAGTTCATATAGTGAATTAATGCATCTAAAATTGAAAATAGTATTAACCTGAATCAAATTTTTTATTCTGATGAGTTGAAAATTTTATTCAGCAAAAAATCAATTTTACTCTAATTTTGGTATTTATGAAGTAATGTAGTCATTATTATTGTTATTTTTCGACCCATTCGATAAAAAATGGTCAATAACTGATGGATATTGTCGGTAAAACAGGGGTAAACACAATTTTATAAATATAAGTGAGAAAAAAATTTTTTTTTTTCCATTTTTCACTCAATTTATGATTAAAAAAAATAAAAGAATTCCAGATAATAATTTTTAGTGATGAAAAAACATCTTTTCCATCGATTTTTTATCTGGAAAATTTTTTTTTTTTAATATTTGTCATTATGTAAATGCAGTAGATTATATGTATATTATTAAAGATTAAGAATTATATTTTATCAATGTAGAATTTTTAATTAGAAAATTTTTTTCAGTGCTCAATATTTTTATGTAATTGTTAAAAATCTTACCATATTAAAATTTTTCATGAATAATGTAGTTCTGCGAGGTTATATAATTGTAATGCCATATACCGTGGCGTAAATAAGTCACTTTTGCTGCAGTAACTAAAAGACATTTCCACTTTTTTTTCCATCGTCAACCGCAAGACAACTTTGTTAATCTGCCTCTTAGGAAAATTAATCCGCTCGTTAAATGCTCCGACGAGCAACACAGTAAAAGGTAAGAGTACTCTTTCGTGTATATAAATAAATTTACAGCTGAGAAAACATTGAAATAATTTTATTCCCATCATCATAATAAATTTCCCCGTGTTATTAATCAAATTAAACGATAAAATCATAAATTTTTATATCCCCATGATTGAGTATCATGAGCAAAACGTTGAAAACAGTAAAATAAAAATAAGAAAAACGTAAAAAAATTTTTTTTTTTCAATGTAAAAGTGATTTTTTTTTAGAGATAGCCATTACTGGCATTCAAATTCACATTTCTCCAATTCTCTTTCGATCCAAACACATACCAAGGGGTGACAGGAGCTGCCAAAGAGTGGCAATAAAATGCAGAGAAAATCCAATCGACTCACGAAGACTATTGGTACATATATAGGAGAAAAATCGAGAAAATTCTCGGAAAAAAAGTCAAAATGGCGTGTAGATGTCAGAAGAAGAAGAAGTTTCGTTCAAAATATTATTATATAGGTATGTTAGGGGGTTGATTCTCGACTAGTTGGAGTTTCAACTTATATTGCGCAACTTGGTGAGAGTAGGAGAATAGATCCGAGAGGCCAAAACACGCTGACAGAAATAAAAATCCATTTGGTTTAATCGTAGTTTGTCAAAAGTTTTACAAACACGTCTGTCTGAGGGTGGAGTAACGGGAGGGAAAAAAATAAGGGAGAAGAATTTACGGCGCTTTTCTACTCGGCAGAAAAGACTCTGAACGGATATTGACTTCCAAATGAACGTCAGGCTTGTTTCTTTTGCTCTAGTGATCGTATTTGCATCGGAAACTTTGTATCGATTGTTATTTTATGAGTTTGGACGATGAATATTTTTATTTAATGGCTGCATTGAAGTGCAGTTGAAAAAATAAATTGTATCTGTAACTTTTAACAAGGTAAAATTATTTTTTTTAATCGAAAAAAAAATTTATTCTACAATTGCTATATATTTTTATTTGTAATTAATAAAAAAAACGATGAAATATTTTTTAAATATAAAAAAAAAAGAAATTTTAGGATGAAAAAATTTAAAAAATATAATTTTTTGGATTAATTTTTTGTTATATGCTAAAAAATTAAATTTTTCGTAGTTTATATAATTTTTTAGTGTCAAACTAATCATTTAGTAATTTTGTGAAAAAAAACCAAATTTTAACTATTTAAGAATTTTTACTTCAAAAAAATCAAATTTTCCAGTATTTCTATAATTTTCAAAAAAAAAAAATCACTAAAAATTATTTAAAAACATTGAAAATTGCGAAAAATAGATTTGAACGTGTGATTTGGTCGAAAAAAGGTGGGAAAAAATTTTTTTACGACCTTAATTATCAATTTTTCAAAAATACACTTATCTAAAAATTAAAATTTATCATTTCCATAATTTTCATGTAAAATTTTCGATTTTCACAGCCAAAAAAAAATTTTTTTTTTTTTTTCAATTTTCTAAAAAAATGGAAATTTCAAAATTTTAATTCTTTACTTGATGTTAAATTTTAATATTCAAATTAAAATTATCAAAAGAGCTTGAAAAATATATTTTCACGTGTGAATCAGTAGAAAAAAACATTTTTAAAATTGCACACGCAAGTATAGTTTTATATTATCAACTACAAACAAAAACTTTTCTAATCAGAAACTGAAAAATATTTTATCTCTTTTTTTCACGTTGCTTTTCCACGGTCATTTCTACATGAACTATACCTACAATATTCCAACTCGAAAATCGCAATACACATTTGCCGCTTAACTATTAATTACTTTTACATAACTAACTCACTATAATTGAGGCAGAATTCCCCGAGCAATGAATTCGCATATATTTCCGGCTGGCTGTGCTTCTTCCGCTGCAGGGCCTGCATACAATTTCTCAAGCCAAAAACCAAGAAACTTCATCTGGCGAAGTGCTCATCGTGAATGCACTGTGTAGAACGCCTTGTGCACATACACACCGAGATAATGTTTATGCGTGATTTCGTCTCTCTCAATATATACTGAAAGATGTTCTATCTGTAAGTTAATAGCCAGCACAAACTCTGGCTTTTTTTCTCCATCTATTTCTTGGCGCACACGCGTGTCGTCGCCGCAAGTCATCCGTATATATATAAAAACATCAGCTATAAGAGGAATTGCACGGAAAACTTTTCCGGAAATACCACCCTTCACTGGATAAATCTCCATGTGCATAAATAAACCTGACTAACGTATGTAGATTTTCTCCGACTCTTTCAACGAAATAAGATCCGTGCGTTGGTTAGCGTGCCGCCGCCCATTTTGTGCAATATAGCAGTGAAATAAGTAGAAAAGCAGACATATGGTCAGGCGGGGATAAATTTCTCCAGTATTTCGCTATAAAATTATGCGCTTTTCACTGCTAGATCTTTTTTTTTTTACCTAACAGTAGGAAATTTAATTTTAGCAGAGAAAAAAAATTTTTTCTTCCATTAGAAAAATTTACAAATTTTTTTTTCGATACATGAAAAATTTTGCATTAAGAAAAAAAAAATAGACGGATAAAATATTTAATGATTAATTTGTTAAAATTATAGTTTAGAAAAATTGTTTTTTTGCAAATAATTTTTTCTATTTATATATAATCGAAAGGTAAGGAGAAAAATAGATGTATAGTCAGACAAAAATTTATTTTATTATTTATTTTATCGATATTTTAATATAAAACTGTGCGTTCTACTGCACAATTTTTCTCCTTTATTTATTAACAATAAAAAAATTGAATTTGTTTAATAACAAAACATATTATACACTTTTTAACTCAAAAAATTCAGACATGAATTTTTGGCATGGTTAGTTCTTTTTCTTATTAAATTAAAGAATAAAAATTTTTTTTTCCTAAGAACTTGTGCTTGGAAATGAAAAAAGTAGAAAAGCAGATATACGGTCAGACAGGGATAATTTTTTTTAGTATTTCGCTATAAAATTGGAAATTTCACTGCAAAATCTTCCTTTTGTCTTTATTAACGGTGAAAAATTGAATTTATTTATATATACATAAAAAAAATTTTGATTATTCATCCATATACAAAAAAATTCACATATTTTTCAATTCGGAAAAAATTCTTAATCACAAAAAAAAAAATTAATTATGACCCAAAATTTCCCAATTTTTTTTTCAATTTTTAATGTATATATTAACTCAATAATAAATAAAAAATATTTTTCAATCTTAATAAACAAATTAATAATAATTAAAATTTTTAATCATAAAAAATAAAATAAATTTTTATTTACTCATCAATTTTCCAACGTAAATGTACAAAAAACCGATTTTTTTGTACAAAATTCTAAAATAATTTTTTTTTAATCAACTAAAACTATGCTAACATTACCAAAAAAACATCGATTGAAGTATTTTCCTATGTATAAAGATACCACGACCTATCGTATACATATACGACTTCGGAAAACATTTGTCGGTGACTTAATCGAGCACACAAAAGCATCGAGTATATAAATTCAGCCTGAAGAAATTCTGTGCATTATTGCATCAAGATTTCTGAGGAAAATTTAGCAGCAGGAAATTTGTGCGGGTATCCTATATAGGGGTTATCGGCCGCTGCAATAACACGGTGAATTAGCCAGATGACGCGAAGCGCTACAGGGGCGCGCGTGGTAGGAGCGTCATTAGCAGCAGCAAAGGCTTGAGAGACGCACTCGAATGGTCCGGCGATACAATGGAATATCGATCGTATAGAAGAACCCCTTGGATGCGATGAAAATCCGAGGACTCGTGGAATAAATGGCGAGGAAAAAGGGGGGATGGAACTCGAGTCGTTGTGGACGATAAAAAAAGCGACGATGGAGGTGGGGTAAAAGCTAAAGAAGGAAATAAGAAAAGAAATGGGGAAGAAGTTGAAGAAAAGTCGTAGACGTGGCCTTTCGTATCTTTCTGCGACACCTTGAATTAACTACCCTTTCAACGGCACTTCGCTTGTTGCCGCCATGATTGGCTCACGTCTATATACATCCGTACAATTCGCTAAAGAAAATTCGTGTTACTTGAGAAGCTTGATATAAAAAAAAATCAATTTCTAGCATATATGAATGAAAATGATATGTCTCTACATATTCTATGCTTTATCAGAGTCGCAAAGGGATTGAAGTATCGTTTCCTGTTTTTTTACTTTTTTAAAAACATGCTTAAAAGTCAGTTTTTCATCGAAATTTTGTTTGAAAAAGTTTTTTTGACCGTAAATTTAAGGATTCTATATTTATAAAAATTTTATTTTCATAGAAAAAAGTATTTTTTTAATTTCAGAATGAGAATTATGTTTTTTTTTTTTTTTTGTTATTAAAAATTTGAACAATTATTGTTGAAATATTCATCTTAAAAAAATTTTTGAAGTACATTAAAAACCGAAATTCAGTCATTTTGAGCTATTTCCATTTCGCTTTTTGAGATATGAAAAATAAATAATTGATCATTCTTAATAAAAATTTTTTTTTTTTTGAAATTTAAAAGATATCTCTCCATGAAAATCTCGCAGTATTCGTGATTTTTTTAGTTTTTCGTCAATAACTCTGAAACTATACATTCTATCAAAAAATTTTATACCGATTAAATGGTTGGTAATAATGTTTTCTATAAAAAATATGGAATAAAAATTTTTGATATTTTGCTTTGTTTTCGAGATATTTTAAAAAACAAAAATTTCCAAAAATCGATAATATCTTCAAAACTAAGAAAAATGCAGAAAATTTTATTTCACATTTTTTGTAGAAAATTTACTCGAAAATATTTTACTTCACTTGATATTTTTCAATATTTCATTTATTTACCAAGTTATCAACGAAAAACTACATAAATGACTTAAAATGCGTGAAATCCAAAATTTCACAAATCGAAGAAAAAAATTTTTATCTCAACCAAATGTTTTAAAATATCATTGAGGATTTATACGTCATTTTCATGCAAATAATTTATATTATAATGGCCTGCTAATAAGTAGAACTATGTAATTACAATTAATACGACATAAAACGCAACTTGACAGTGGTGATGCACATACCGCTCGACCAATTGACATTGATTGTTTTATTCGCGATGATTTATTGCGCGACAACG
Source organism: Macrocentrus cingulum (assembly GCA_002156465.1). Taxonomy (NCBI): domain Eukaryota; kingdom Metazoa; phylum Arthropoda; class Insecta; order Hymenoptera; family Braconidae; genus Macrocentrus; species Macrocentrus cingulum. The sequence continues at coordinate 52,376 of MVJL01004521.1, forward strand.
AGCAAATAGTAAACTCGGATCAAGTGCCCTCACTATCGAAACTCGAGAACTCACACGGTATATATTGATGTATACACATGAACTATATATTTCTATATCCCGGGGCTGTTTCGTCAACGGGAAATATTGAGCGCGAACAATATTCGAGTCCATAAATCCCAATGAAAATCGCGTTTTCGTGTGTGCAGTATATTGAATCGTACAGTTGGAAATTGCGTTGAGCTCTCTCTCTTGCCTCGTGCACATCTAACTTGCCTCTCTATTCATTTTGCCATTCATTGGCACACAGTGTTGGATGTTAAACCTCCGGGTGGTTATGGTGCTTTTGCTGAGCTATCGCAATTACGATAATCTGCAGCGCATAAACCGTCCAAATTTCATATTATTTCGAGTGTGTGTATAAATGTGGCAAGTGTGTAATATATATTTGCTGGTAGATATGTAATATTTTACGCTTGAAAACTCGACAATTTATGCATTCTCGGTGGCGAGTGGTGCGAGAAGAGTTTGAGGAATATCATTCCACGATTACACATTCAAATGTAAATTCGTCGTCAATCCTGCGGTATTTTGAAATCTCACTCGAACAAGAGGAATTACATTCGATGAGATATATGTATATATTTCTCGCGTTAATTCAATTCAATATTGTTATACGAATTGTAGTAAAGTTAGAAGAGGGATAGAAATATTATTAGCAAAAATCTACGATTATTTTAATGGAATATATCAGCAGTAAAAAATTTTTTTTTGGCTGAAAAATTAATTTTTTTTACTTGCAAACTATTTTTTAATTTGTTAATTATTTGAAGAAATTTATCATATATCGCTGTAAAAACGACATAATTTTTCGTATAGACCGCTTAATTTTTTGGTGAAATTGACGTTCTTTAAAGTGAAAATCTCGTTTTACAATGCGGAATACATGATTTTCGATGCTAGATTATGTTTAAATGTTATGTGAAAATTAGGGAAATGGCAATATGTAGAAATTCTTACTCACTGCACTCTTGGAGACGTCTGCACTAGCCAAAAATCCGGGAGAAGAACTGTCAGTTTTCGTGGGAAAGTCCGATAAGCCGGGTTCTATCGATAATTGCTTTGATATCACTGACGTGTACTGATGAGATAGCAGGTCGTGGAAAATCAATACTTTCGACCACGTTGTCAGTTCTTCCCGGGTTTTTTTGTAATTGCTTTGATATCACTGACGTGTACTGATGAGATAGCAGGTCGTGGAAAATCAATACTTTCGACCACGTTGTCAGTTCTTCCCGGGTTTTTTTGTCGAAGGCAGAAGTGTTCCAAGGTGCACAGTGAGTACAAAATTTTTAGCCTTACTATTTTTTTTACCATCATTTTAAAGTGTTATTTCTGCGTGTAAGACGAAAAAGAGCGGCTTAGAATTTTTTTTACACTCGAAAAATCCAAAACTGTGTTTTTTCTTGAAATTTTGTGTAAAAAATATTTTTTATCTGTTGGAAAAAATTTGCATAATGGTAATATGTAAAAATTTCTGCTCACTGTACTCCTGAAAACGACCACGCTGACTGAAAACCCGGGCAAAACTGACAGTTTTCGTGGGGAAAGTCCGGTGACCCGAGCTCTGTTGATAATTTTTAATTGCTTTTTGATATCTCTACTGACTGAAAACCCGGGCAAAACTGACAGTTTTCGTGGGGAAAGTCCGGTGACCCGAGCTCTGTTGATAATTTTTAATTGCTTTTTGATATCTCTGACGTGTACTGATAAAGCAAAACTGACAGTTTTCGTGGGGAAAGTCCGGTGACCCGAGCTCTGTTGATAATTTTTAATTGCTTTTTGATATCTCTGACGTGTACTGATAAAATAGCACGCTGTAAAAAATCAATACTTTTGACCATGTCTTCAGTTTTCCCGGGTTTTTATCGAAGGCAGTTGTATTCCATGGCGCACAGTGAGTACAAAATTTTCAATCTCACTGTTTTTTTACCATTATTTTAAATATTTCATGTATGCATATGCATTCCATCAATTCTTCAACATAATATTAATAAAAAATCTGAATCAATTGTTGAATAAACTTGATTACGTACAAATTTTCCTCTAAGAATGGAGAAAATCCCTAAAGTATAAAAAAAAAAAATTTACTCACAATAATTTATAATTTTTAACTATTTTAAAAATCATTTTTTCGTTTTTTTTTCAATCCTCCAGAGTGTGATGGTATTTTTCGTCTATACTAGTTGTAAAAAATTCTATTTTTCAGCATAAAAAAATTTTTATCCGCCATTAAATCTCACATTTTTAAAATTTCATTCCATGTATAGTGAATAACTCTCTATAAACCTATAGTATTTTCCATACAACGGGAATGCAGCTTGCTCGACATACGTTGGCTGCCGAGTATTAGGGAAGATTACACGAGCGAATTGACGTTGGATTGTAGGCCGCACAATGAAATCGATGGCAATCACCGCGGCGCAACGCAAACGCCAACTCAATATGTGTGCTAAACTACAAATTTGCGAGTGAGAGGGCAATAAGTGCAGCTGCAGGCATATGCACTGGACTTTAAACCTGCGCGGGTATATCGGTATTTTAGCTCAGACAGCCTCAGGTCCATCCAAGTGTGCAGCGTATTTTGCGACAAACGAGACGGCCGAGCTTATCTAGCAGCTATTTGCGCGATAGCGGCCATCTGCGATTAATCAGCTGCGCGGAATTAACGCGCTGCACTGGGTATTACTATCGTGTGCCTGTATTAGAGCCCGTCCTACTCCTCTGTGTCATTGCGCAATAGCGGTCGCAGCCCCCAATGTTGCTCGTGAGTTACTGCTCCATGCCGATCTCCGCATCGACAAAGTCATTGTTCGCTGCAGTGAGCTACGTTCAGTCGCTCTGGGATTATTTTGTACTCAATTAAAGGCCACGGTTAATTTTTAACTAGTCGATGTATATTGCAGATCGTTATATTCATTATTGAAGCTTCGGAAATCGATAATTTCAGTGGGGGAAAAAAAAAACATGATGAACGAGTGGATTTTTAAAAAAATTTATTTCTTGTTTACTGCGGGAAATTGAATGAAAATTGATCGGTCTTGCAGTTGACAGGAGTATGGAAATAAAAAATTCATCTCAGATTTTTTTTTTTTTTTTTTGCGAAAAAATCGAATTTTTAATTAAAATTTTATTTTTTCAATAGAAAATATAAAAAATTCTTTTTTTTTTTTTTTATCATAAAAGGGAGAATAATTTTTTTTCGCATTATTTATATAGATTAGAATGTAAGTTAAAATTTTTGGTTTTTGAGTTTTTATTAATAAAAAATGCCGAAAATTTACAGAAAAGTTGAATTTAAAAAAAAAAAATTTTTTTTCTCAATTCTAACAATCGATTATTGATTGGTAAATTATTTATTTAAATAATAATTCTAATGAAATTTGTTAAATTGAAAAATTGAATTTTCAAGAAAAAAAAAATTTTTTGATTTTTTTTTTAATTTAATATTTTTCCTCTAATTTGATGAGTTTTTTTCTTATATCCTTGAAAATAGTTTGAAATATTAAATTAAGATATGAGTAATTTTTTTTTTTACCTTAAAAGAAGAGTCATGTACATGCGTATTTTTTTTTTTTACGTCAGAGTAAGGCTATATTAAATTTAATTTTGAGTAAAAAAATTCTTTTCTCTAAAAATAAATTTTTATATTTTAATTAAATGAAACATGAGTTAACCATTGAAATAAGGTTATTATATTCATGAAAAGAAAATGATAAAATATAACCTATTTTTCTAACAAATTTCATTAAACTAATTCAAACACACAACTTTTGAATACAAAGTTTGACAATATCTCTAATTACGAAGTACCCACGACTAAAATACACAAAATATGAGCATAATACGAAAATATATCACCGCAGTAAATCGTAGTTTCCATGAAAATTACATATTATAATACCTAAAATATCTATATACACTTTTGTATTGCCAACTGCAATATAATAATCACTGCCATTAATTGCACTCGACTGTAGTAGTAAAATTTAAACTTTCTCCTCAGCCAGTACAAATCAATTATATTTTCAGTAGGTTAAACAAGTTAAATATATCGGAAATTGAATACTATAACCCCTGTTGAAAATACTCCCGGCCATTTAATTCATTACCGCGGAAATTTCACCACCCCTTTTACCAATAAAATTTCCATTTTCAATTCAACACAGAAAAACCCTTTTCAATAACCGTCCAGAACAAAAAAAAATTTTTTTCCCTAAAAAAAAAAAAGAGAAAACTCTTTAAAAACAATTTTACAAAATTTTTCTCTGTCAAAATAACAACATTAAATAAATAATAATAAATAAAAAAAAGTGTTTCATCCATCAAATCACCTTCAGCAGTCGAAAAAAAAAGAAAAACCGAATCGATTTCACGTAATATTTGCTTCTTATCTCAACTTTTCCCTCGAGGGGTGGCTCGGGGATCGATTGATGGGGCATATAATACGCCACGTCTGCTGCAAGCACTCTATATAGCATCTTTATCGTGTTTTTTTTGCGTTTTGTGTTTTTTTTTCTCGCTCATAATGGTCATGAAAACACGATCCCCTCGATATAATCAACCCCCATAACATATACATATTAATCCAGTGAATCTGCGCGTATTGCAGAGATATCTATCCGGGGGTGTGAATAAAATCACCCTTGAGACAAGATAAAAAATGCGCAAATTAATAAGAAAAAAAGGGGAAAAAAAAAATTTAACATGATTATGAACAAAAATGACATTAGGGGATGAGGATCAGGGGGTAAATGTGACTTTATAGAGTTGATAACTCAGTTCACACACTACCCTTATTGCAAACAAGAGTTTATATGGCCTTTGGCAATTATTTTAATTTTAAAATGCAGATCGATGAGGTGCAACGTGCGCCTGTGCAAACCCAATTGTGAATTCAACGTTATTGCATATGGAGAGCCTATATATGCGGATCCTGAACGTTAGGGGTGGTTGGCAGGGTGGCTGGCCGGGTTTATCCGGGGATATCTGTAGATTCTATGGATGCGTGAACGGACAGAGGCTGTGCCTCTACCTGCCCGCGTGCGGAGAACGTATTGGGGGTGAATACGACTCGCACCCCCGTGGATATTGATTGCTGGCCTCAGCAGGGCACTAGGCTTTGAACCTTTGCAATGCTGTGCTATCAGAATTACGGTATCCTAACGATTAGCCATTAAGAAGAAAATCGAATCTGACGCGCAAGATGTTTCTCCTGCCTTGCTCTAACAGATTTCACGCGCTTTTTTCGGTTGTTACTATTTTTTTTTCAACTGGAAAGTCGGGCAAGTGATTTAGGGACGAGAAACTGGGGTTTACAAAAATTATTAAGCATAATTTTTATTTATTTAAGTAGTTTTTAATGATCGGAAGTGATAAAAATGATTTTAAATAATTTTTTTTTTGTGTAAAAGTATTAAAAAAAATTTTTTTTTCAATGATATATTATATTTTTCAGGCATAAACATATATGAATATTATCCTTGAATCGCGATCCTTGCAAATTTACAGCTTAAATAAACGACAATTAGTAAAAAAAATAATTTTAGCTAATTTTTAATTGTTTATAACATGTCTTGTTACTTAATCGAGATCCTTTCAGGTCCGGACGGATGTCTGTTGGTCCTTGTAGAGATAAAAAAATCATAATAAAAAATCTGCTTGTAAAAAGAAATTTTTTTCTGAAATTTTCCATTAAAAAATCCCATTTTTATTAATTTTTTTATTTTTTTTTTATATGAATGTGATCCTAAAAGTCTTGTGAAAAAACTTTTTTTTAATTATTAAAATAGATATTCTTTTTTTTCGCAATGGTAAAAAATTTATACATAAAAAAAAAATATCGATAAATGTTGATTATAGTGAAATTGTAGAGATTTTAATTAAAAATAATTAAGAGGGTGTACAATTAAATTTGCAGGTAGCAGCGCCATTGGGTAATAGAATATGAGAAGCTCTTGAGAAAATAGTGGAAAATTTTTTTAATTGAGTAGACTAAATTAATTACAGCGTATAACGATTGCGAGTGGTATAATTTAAATTACAACAATAAAAATACCCCATTGATTCGCATTAATGAGGATATATGCCCTTATACGAAGCTTATAAACGTCAGGAACAGGTCAAGGATCAATCTAGCGAGCAGGGTTGAGCCTACAGGCTAATTATCGGACAGTACACCCGCTCGCGGCGCGTATATATAGTCACGAATTTGCCCTGATGTGCCAGCAGACTCTGAAATTGTGTGTAAACGTTGTGCAAGGTGCGGCAGAATCAATGCAACGACCCAGTTTCTCACGCTGGGCAATCACGCGAATTTCGCGTTCGTTAAATTAACATTAATAGGTATAGTGTGCGTTCATTTGATTTGTGTACTATCGCAATCAATAATTTATTTCAAATACTCATAAATCATTCCTATCCAGAGTTCACTTGAAAAAAAAAATTAATAACCACTCGACTCTGTCGGTATATAAAAAATTTTTTATTTTTTCAACAATTTTATTTATTAAAGGGGTCATAGAGAATTGAAAAATAATTAATCTCAGCATTTAGTTGATGTATAAGGCAAAAATGACCCATTTGTACTCTATTGGTAAAAAGTTTTTTTTTATGATAAAAAATTTTTTAATACAAAAAAAAAGTTTGTTTTTTTTATTAATAGATATGTTGATAGTTTTAAATTTACTTATATAATTTGAAGCTTCAAAAAATTTGTAAAAAACTCAGTCGGTAAAAAAAAAAATTTTTTTTACCGACAGAATTTTTAACAGTTGGATATTGAACTAAAAAATTTTTTTTACCAAAATATTCTAGAAAAAAATTCTGTTAGTAGAAATTTTTTGAATATTTTTTTTTTTTTAATTTGGTAATAATTTTTTTAAAGACTTTTTTCACAATAAAAAAAGCTTAAATTTGTTGTTGATTGATAATTTTAATAATTTTGAAAAAGTTTTAAGAGTGCTCGGTCGGTAAAGAAACCGGTAAAGTGTTTTTTTATTAAAAATTGAGGACTTTAACGAAGAAAAAAAAATGATGCAGGTAAGCGAGATAAATAATAGTAGATTTTACGGCTTGAACTGGCGGTAACGAGCGTGATGCGCGAGGGTGGGGGTGTAATGGGCTTGTGCACGTGCACCTGAACGCCTTCACGATTGCGCCCGTCACGCGTATATCAATGGCGACGATTACAGGCTTTGTCTTTTGCCCATAGCCGCGTTTAGAACACGCCGACCAACTACGTCAAAAGCATCCCCTTTCATCACAGCTACTATTACCCTCCCCTATTATCAATCTATATTCCCTGTGGGAGCTTTCGTCCTTTTAACATTATTCGCTTGTGATTCTATTACGATAGCTGACTTACCATGCGAGTTTCATAGTCAACTTGACCTCGAAACATTTATTTAAATACTATTCAACGTGTATAAATAAAAACTCAAGGGTTTTCTCGAATACACTATTTTTTTAAAACCAAAATTTAAAAATAATTTTATTTCATTTTTTATTGAAAAAACTTTTTTTTTTTCATTTTTTATTCCAACTTTAAGCTCAGATTTTTTTTTTTTCCAAAATTATCCAGAAATAATTGACATATTTTTATTAATTCTTATAAAAAATCGTAAAATATTATTTTTTTTTGTCACAGTAAAACAAAAATTTCGAATAAAAAAATTTCAGAAAGATTGTTGGGAACTCAAACACGAAAAATTAGCCCTTAATTCTCCTCTATGGCAATGTAGGAGGATTAATTATTAAATTTGCAGTCTTAATACGTTATTTTTCAAGTATCAATTAAAAATATACTACGCATGAGTGGGCATCAGGGGTAAAATCGATAACAAGTTACAGGGTGACGAATTAAACACGATTCTGTCATCACATGGCCGAGTCGAGTAGTACAAGTAACGCCTGAACACGGGCACTCAAAAATAATTATACTAGCAGGTCGACATAACTGCGTGAAATATCCTGAAATGGTACTTGAACCCTGGATGAGGGTGAAAAAATTGAAAACTTGGCGCAAATCAAACTGCCGCGTTGACTTGTACTACTGCGAGGAATATTAATCGAATGTGAGGGTGGAAAAAATTTTTTTGTTCTCCCACAAACTTTGTCTAGTTGGGAAATATCGTGTGCACGACATTGGCAATAATTGTTCACCCAATTAAGCCATTACACAACCCCCTAAAACTCAGCCGCTAGTTTTGCGCATACGAGACTGTCTCGATTTCATCCCTTCCGCGCCAATTCACCCATTCGACGCGGGTTTTTTTTCTCCCTCGCGACCAAGTCAAGAGGTGACACAACCCCCGAGAAACCTTTTCATCCCCCTTGCTACCCCTTCACTACCCTAAGCACGTATAATCCCACCGCAAAACGTCAGAGCGAATTAAATTCACCGGAACGGCGCTAAATGTGTCGGTGAGCGAGGGTTGCAGTCACGACAACGATCGAACCACCCCTCCTACCGCGTTCGTACTACCCCCTCCACCCGTATATACTTGTGTGTCTTTACAACCCCCTCTGGACGCGCGTGAATTATTCCGGGTGAATTGACTTGGAAGGTGGAGATTTCTTTGTTTGAACACCCAAGCAAAGTTTATTGCCTCTCAGCAACCTGTTTTACCGATCGACAGAGTCGGGGTTATTAATTTTTTTTTTCATCTACGTTGGATTTTTTTAACGATTGATTAAATTCCGAATTTTTTCTGTAATAAAAAGATTTTTCAAATGTTTTTATATTTTAAAAAATTCGTTTTTTTAATATTTTAAAAATGAAAAAAAATTCAGAGGTTATTTTTAAAGCATAGTAAATATTTAAAAATAATTAAAAATGTTTTTTTGTAACACACGTCTTTAAAAACTCGTTTTTTTTTTTTTTTTCGCTTTTGAGCCGCCGTAAAGTGACCGATTTTTTCACTGCTGACATGCGTGTGCCTAAAGTGCGTTTTTACGCACTAGTGTGTAAATAGCCTTTTTACGCACGGATCCTGCGGATTTTTTAGGCACTAATATGTCAGCTGTAAAAAAATTAGGCCACTTAATGGCGGCATCAGAGCGAAAAAAGAGCATTTTCGGCATTTGTTACAAAAAAAAATAGTGTGCAAGGACTCGTTTGATTGTAACACTCGCCTTCGGTTCGTGTATAACCCCCAAACTCGTCCTGCGAATGCAGTCCTAGTGATAAACTTGTACGCTTTTGAAAAATTGCCGCATTTACGCACTTGTCACACAATATACTATTTTATTTTGATAAATAAAATTTTTTAATATTTTAAATGTTGTAAAAAAATTTTTTATCAAGGATATTTAAAGAATTTAACATTTTTTCTCACACCCAATAAATATGGTTCTTCAGATATTAAAGGGGAAAAAAATGAGGAAATTTTTTTTCGGAGGAAAATCTCATTGTAAAATTGTTAATTATGGACATAAAAATACACGGGAGCGATGCCCTGTGAGGAGCTCTAATCACCCTCCTTCACCTGCAGCTCTTTTACCTTTGTGTAACAGTGTGTTTCAGTGGCACGAGTGTGCATGCTCTGGAGGGAAAGCCTCGCAGAGTCAGCAAAACTTGGCGCTCAGCCACACGACTATAAGAGCGCGGAGTTTCAGTCTCTCAGACGCCGCACTGAGGGGTAGTTTCCACTCGTGGAACGCCACCATCCTCAGTTGCATTGTGCAAATTCACAATGGGATTAAACGACTAATATGATAACCAATGCTCGGGTGACGTTTTTGTCAGGAATTCACGTTTCTCGCGTTTTACTACAATTAGAAAGATTTTCAGCCTAATTATACGATGTCCAATTAACGTTGTATTATATTTCTCGGCACATTTCTAATTACTTGAAACTTGTAATTTTATATGCCTAATACTAATTGCAATAACTTTAATCTCAAAAATTCAAAAACTCATTTTTTTAATGGAGAAAAATTTTTTTTTTAATTCTAAAATTGCTTGATTATGAGCAAAAAAAAATGATTAACAATTAAAAATATATTTTTTTCAACATGCCAATAGTGTTTAAATGGTTTAAAAATCAAAAATAAAAATTTGAAGGCATAAAAAATATTTTTTATGTGCTTTTTAGATGATAAAAAAAAAAATAGTGTGATGGATATTAGACGTTGAAAAATGGTTTAAAATTCTATATCAAGGCAGTATAAATTTCAAACTGTTAAAAACTGTATAAGAAGACTTATAAAATTTTTTTTCTTGTCGCATATCGTTTAAAAGTTTTTAGCAAAGTTCTGGTTTTAAATATATATTGATAAATCTTTGCCACAAGGATTACCAAGAGTTTTCTATATACGTCTGCGACCCACAGGCTATGTTAATATTTTTTTGATTAATTTTTTATTGCGATATAAAAATTTCGATTTTAAATATTTGTTTTTCTGCGAATAATTTTCATCGGTGCAAAAGCTTTTGTCAGTAGTGTGCACTGTATATGAGTAATGTAAGAAAAATCGTCTAGTGAAATTGTTTTTTTTTTTTTTTCATGACGTTAAATAATTTAATAAAATTTTTTATCGATTCAACGAAATGTCTGTCGATGAGAATAGACAATTAAAGATGAAAAACGTGCTTGTATGGGTAGATACATGTATGCATGTGATGTGTAATGCATATTTCTAGAGACAATGGCCATGAATAAAAGTAAAAGGTTATATAAGTCATAAATTTTTATATTACTGTTCTTTCTCATTTTCAATTTACGACTGCTATCGGTTTTCATGATTTTCATTATTTTTCCAGACAAAATTTTTACATTTCTCTCAATAAATAGCGTACAAAAAGCACAACTAATAAAAATTTTCAAAATGAGATACTTATTAAATTTATTTCAATGAAACAAATTTTTTTTCTAATTTTTTTATCAATCTCACAAAAAAAAAACTTCAAAAAAAAAAAAAAATAAATATAAGGTTAGTCGGACGTTCGAAAATTTTTTAAATCAAAAAACAACAAATTTTCAAATCTTCTGACGTTTCAAAAAAAAATTTTTTTTTTTTTGAATTTTTTCGACAGTAGAAATTACATTTAAAAAATAAAATAATTTTTTTTTTTTTCAAAGCAAGACACGTACTTGTAATTTTTTTTAACAAAAAAAAAATTTTTTCTAATTTTTTGAGTTGAATATTCTAAAATTTTTTTTTTCACTTGTATGATGTTAAAAAAATTTTTTTTTAAATAAAATAACTTTTTTTTTTGCGGAAAATTCTCCAGGAAATTTCCTAGAAATTGAGATGTTTACGAGAACTGTAAAATTGAGGGGATTCTTTGTCGTCACGCGAAGTATTGGACTAATTGAGCTTGCAAAAGCGTCGTCGGGATAATAAAGTTCTGGAAATTGAATAGTCAGTCAAAGTGACTATAGGACCTGAACTATATGAATATAAAAAAAAAACCAAGTATAAATGAATAAATAAATAAATGCAAACGAAGCTTTGATTATCACACTTATAGAATGAAGCTTTTCAAGCATCACAGACATCTCAAAACGTGACTCTTCATAATTTTTTTTTATCAATGAAAACCCTCACTAATCATCGACCCTATGGTAGTCTCGATACGTGACTCAAGAACGATGCGATAATAATTCAAGAAGTTTTTTTTGCATTGAGAAAGCTTCACCACAATCCTTTTTATAATTTAAATTTCTTGCTTGTCTTGTCAGCAGTGTCATTGCCTGCAGCCCGACGACGCTTTATCTTTGTTTTTTAAGTGAGGTTTTTTATTTATAAACCCGGCAGCGCGGTCGAACGCCACTAAAGTCAGTGTTGGTTTATGTATTTATGTTTTTTTTTTTGCTGAATTTCCATGTCAAACGGCTCGGCATCCATTGAGTGCTCGATCAAGAATCTCGCTTGCATATGACTGATCGTGGCAAAGACTCGGAAACTCGTTAGCGTTAGCATATACAGGTGAAATGCCTAGACCGATTGCAGAGTGAAAAAAAAAAATATATGCAAATAACGTTGGAATCAATTTGATTAATTTTTTTATATCCGGTGTAATAAAACTTGTAAATATTTTAAGTTTCAAATGATGCGATGAAAAAAATAAATTAATTAAGTTGTTATTAAATAAAAATAGAAATGATTTTTTTTTATAATTATTAGAAAGATGGAAAAAAAAATTTCTAAATCAATAAATAATATTATTTTTATTTTTGCATTTTTTGAGATACAAAAAAAAACGCAATAAAATATTTAAAAAATCGACATTTTTAAAGGTTTAACAGTTTTAAATAATTTTTAAATAAAAAAAAAAACCTTTTTATTTTATGGAAATTTTCAATTTTGAGGTTGAAAAAATTCTTGTAAATAAAAATTTTTTTAGTTTTCAGTTTTTTTCTGACTCAATTTTTTTTTATATTTTTGAAATGTTTCAAAAATTGTGGAAAAATGTTGATATTGATGATAAAATCATGTTTTAATTACAACTTTAATGAATTTTTGTTGTTGACGATTAATTTAATTTAATTTTTCATTACAAGAAATTATTAATGAAGAAAACTATTTTAAAAATAGTTTTTAAAAATGATAATTTATGCGTTAAACTCAAATTTTTCAGTTATATTATTTAAAACAGTAAAAATTTATCATATAAATTTTTTTTTCTAACTTTAACATTTTTTTATCGTCAAAAATAAATACAATTGACCCTAAAAATATTAATATTTGCTATAAAAGATTAATTTTTTTAATTAAAAAATGTTATTCTTTGTTAGAAGTAATAATTAATGTAGAAAAAAAACATTTTTTCCAGGTTTTCCGCAGTGCTGACAAGGAAAAAAAAAATATAAACAGCAAGAGAAAGTTTCTGTATTATCACAAAATTCCAATAATTTATTGCGAGTACGTGAGGAAGCTGGTAAATATGAGCGGAAAGCAATGAACGCACCTAAAAAGGCTCTTTTCAGAGTCTGAAGTGGGATAAAAATCGCTGAAGATTTTCATGCGGAGATTGACGGTACACGTGGGGCAAAGTTTTCCGGTCTGAACACATAGACGAGCTGAGAAGAGAGAAAGCCGTGTGCTGGGTCAGGTGTTTCCACCCCTTGAGCTCTTGAATAGGTCCAGGGGGTGTCCTCTCATCCACACGAAACGCCTCCCTCTTCGCACATTCAGAACCCGCCATTTTTTCCACCCTCTGGATTTTTTTTCGGCGCATGCGCCAGCACTTGGCGTCAAGTGGAGCGTTAAATGCCCTGGACACTCAAATGCGTTTTTTACTACTGCCAAAATGTTTTTTCCTCTTTTTTCCATAGTCCGATCCTCGCATTTTGCTGTGCCATGCGCCCGCCGTGAATTCGTTTATTTGCCTCGCTGCCCCCGGGGAATATGGGTCACCGCGGACGTCACGTCAGATCGACTCACACGTCCACGTTGTCATCTATCCCCATTGCACCTGTATGGCAGCTGTCTACTCCGGTGTCACACGTCATTTGCAGTTTGTTTTTACTCTCTGATGGCTTTCCACTTTTTTCGCTTTCTCCACTGTCTTATATTCCGCGTTTTTTGATATTTTCTTTTTGACAGATTCCAGATGATATATTCTCTATACGAGTACATACAAAAAAGACATTGTATCAATACTAATGGAATTCTGTAAGGAAAAAAACATTTTTTCTTTCAGAAAATTCCACAAATTTTGATTAATTTTTTATTTATTGAAGAGAAAAATTTTTACATTAAGAAAAACGATTTTTTTTTTTCAATTTTTAAAACACACTATAAATGAGAAAATTTGAAGGAAAAAACGGAAAATATTCATTTTGAAAATAGCTACAACTAAAAAAAATTTTTTTATTTCTTAAAATTTTCTAGTTTTTTTATTATTTACGAAAAATATTTTCAAAATATATGCAAAAATGGATATTTTTCATCATGATACATAAAAAAAAAAACTGAAAATACTTTTTTTTTAGTTACCATAATAAAAATTATTCTTGGAATTTTTGTTTATTTATTTTTTTGCTTAATTTTGTAAAATTACATTTGTTCTGCAGTCAAGTTGATTATTAATTGTCATTAATTTGTGTAAAATTACTTTTACTTTTTAATTAAAAGAAAAATTTTTTTCTCCGCTATACGAGGAAAATTACTCTATTAACTAAGCCAAAAAAATGGATAAATCTTGGTTCACTTGGCAGAGGAGCTAATGGAAATTCGTAGTATAAGGTTGAACGTGCTATCGAACAGCAGACGAGTTAAAAAAAAAAAACTGAAACGTTAATATCGATTTATTGCGAGAGTGCGAATTGAAACGCAAAATTATAACTAAATGTCGCAGTTGCACCAACACACAGCTCAAAATTCGACCACAAATTCCACAAAAAAAGAGCAAATAGGGAAATAAAAGCAAAAAAAAATTCCAAAATACTCCGACTAACCCAAAAAAAAAAAACAATCCACTCAACGTTTTCGTAAATTGAAAAAAAAATCGTCCAAAAAAAAATATTGAATATTGTGGATTTAAATGGTATTAGAAAAAAATTTTTTTCCCAGGTTGTGCAATATAATAAGGTCAGACAGGAAGTCGGTTTTGAATTGAGTTCGAGCGCGATAAATGCGTAATTTGGTTGTTTAATATGTGGAGCAGGAGGTAACGATAATCTCAAAATCAATAATGTAGCCGACAGATTTGCAGTGTGGGTTATGCGCAGGCCCGGGGATGTCCTAATTGGGAATAGCCGCGTGGTGCACTTAACGAGGTGTTTTAGCAGCGAGCAACATTTCGCCAGCTATCTCACACAGGCATTGTTAAATGAATGTGCTGCAGCAGTGGTAGCCATCGAGACCTCAAAGGACTCTCTGCCTACATCGTAAGATTGATCTTAAAGCTATCGATTGCGTGGTACTGCCATCACTAATTACCAACACACACCTTAATTGGCAATGAGGATAATGCATGTGATGCCGAGTGGATGATACGTGGAATGCATGAGTGTATTTCAGATCGAGGACTACTCTAGAGAGTTAGTTCCACTTTGAGTTTCTGCATCCTACCTTCACATCACGTCCAACTTAACCCAAAAATGACTGATAAAAAAGTTTTTTTCAACATATCTCAACAATGGATCGAGATACAAAAAAAAATCTGTTAAAATCTTTTTCACAGGCATCAAGTAAATTCTCTATAAAAAACGCAAATACATGGTAAAATCATTAGATCACACTTTTTTTAGTTATTGCTATAAAAAGTTTATAATTCATTTTGAAAATAATAATAAGTCAAATTAAATGTACGAAAAATGCAATCATATACAGGCACTGTATATTGCCGTAGTTTTTTTTTTTATAATTTAAAAAATACCCCAAGTTTTAAGCTAGTTTTAAATACCAAACAATACATTGGTAATTATTGTGATCAATGTCAAGAATTTTTATAGAGAATTTTCACTGAAATCGAGGTGTTACGACAAAAAAAAATTTTTTGGAGTAAGAAAGGAAAATAAATTATTAATTATAACTAAATAACAAAAAGATAAAATTTTTTAAAATAAATGATTTATAAGTGTCATGAAGAGAAAAAAAAGATTTACAATAATTGAATCAAAATTTGAATCGAGTGACATGCCATTTAAACTAAAAATATTCAGAGAAAATGGACTAGGCGAGTTTAGAATACACCTGAAATCGGACGTAAAATTTTTTTTTTATCCTATTGGGATGTGCTAAATTTGATAGATATTTCTTGTCGACCTTATTCTCCAAAATATTGATGAAAACTATAAATATCAACTGCTGAGAAAAAAATTTTTTATTTAATTGTTTTTATAGTAAAAAAAAATGTTTTAAGTAAATTTTTAAGTTTTTTACAGAGCTACGGAAGAATCAATTAATGGAAAAATTAACGCGAGATTTTTTTCAGGTGAAAATGGGTCAATATCGAGAAGACTGCTTAATTGACTAATACTACTTAATTTCAATTAGTTGGATATTGTCTTAACGTGATTACAACGTCAATTCATTACATTAAAAATTCACATTTCATATTTTTTCAATTATTAATAATTAATAGTTAAAAAAAATTAATTCCTTAAAAAATTCTCCCAAACATATAATCGAAAACAAAGAGTCAATTCAATCAAATAAAACATTTCACGTTTTATAAGTCGAAAAATTGAAATATTTAACAACTTATTAGTAGAATTTTTGATTAAAATCACTTTCCAATCAATCAAAATCACTTAATTTTAAGTGCTAGAGGCAGTAATACCCAATGAACTCTAGTACGTATACATCTGAAAAGCTCAAAGTTATCGAAAGTAACGACTAAAAATCAGATATCCGACGAAAGCTCAGGAACAAAGCATTTTTGCCTGCCTCAAAGAGCTTTCGAATAAAAAAATATATCAATTGAGCTTATAACATGCGAAAACTAATAAAAAAAAACTGCTTATTTATTATTCTCCAGTTGCATTTCCAGGGAATAAATCAAAGCTCCTTCACAACCCGACACTATCATCTGAGAACATGCCTGCAGGGGGAAAAAATCAATTTCACTCCTGAGCACTTGATATTTTTTTCCCCCTCCTTCGCCACGTCTTCGACTCATCTACTTTTCCGTCGCAGGAGAGATATGTGAGCTTTTTTTGCTCCACCTTTCTTCGTGCCGTCTTAGCTTTCCGTTTGCAAGCTTACCCCTGGCGCGACCCCCGCGCAACAAGTGCCCGACTCGCATCTTTAAGAAAGCACCACACACAAGTCGAGAGCTTTACTGTCGACCGATGTGCCCGCACCACCCTCGCCAACTATTCTGCCGTTTCCTCGAGCTTGCAGTATTTTTTCTCTTCCCTGAGCTTTCAAGCCACCGTGTGCCACGATCTGGGGAAACTGCGAATCAGCCTCCGGGGGTGCGTTATTTTCTTACCACCCGGCGTTATCGCGACAGATCCAATGAAGTATCTTACTACTGAGCTTTTTTTATCGTATTTTCTCAAGAATGATGAATCTGCTGGTGAACTTTTTTTATAGTGCATATATAATTAAGAAGCAAATAAATTTTGTGAGTTACAGAACAAAACAAATCGAATTTTCATATTAATATTTAATTTTTTTATGTATATATGTTGTTTTAAATTTCATTTTAGTACGAATGATAATTTTTTCGAACATGTACGGACATACACTGTATATCGTTGGATTCATTGGATATCTTTCATTTATATTGTTCCAACGATTTGAGCTTTGTATTTTTTTTTTTTCACTGATCTATTGATAATACGGCTGATAAATGAGTGTTTAATTAATATTTATCTGTACTCATGTGCGAGCAGCATATAATGCAGATTAATGTGGATTACAATGCATATCGTGAACAAATACACATATACTTGATGTGTAATATCTCAATTGGATATCCAACTAAAATGAAATTAATTTATTTCAACTTGATTATCAATCGCAATTATTGCAATACTTGATTTTAATTTTTTTTTTGCGCTGAAAGAATTTTTTTTATCCATGTAAAATATTAACACGTGTTTATAGTAGAAAAAAATTTTTTTTCTGCCACTCACAGTGATTGATTTTATTGTTGCAGGACCATTGTGTTGAATAATTTTCCGGGAAGTAGAGTCAATATTGATGAGAAATGCTCGTAAAGGCTTTTACGAATTGGAGGTAGAGGAAAAAAATTTCTTGAATATTGTTTTTTGTAAAAAAGGAATAAAAACGATTAGAACTGATTTTTTTTAGCAATTTAGTAAATGAGATATTATAATTTGAGGATAATAAATTTTAAATAATAATTTGAAGTTTAAAAAAAAACATAATTTGCACGATGGCTAGTAAATTAGCTTTTTGCATAAATTTTTAAAAATTAATTTTGAATGATTTAAAAATTTCAATTTTATTTTATTTCTTTACTATTTGTTAATTTTTTTTTTTTTTTATTTAAAGTATTTCAGAGTGGAATATTTTCAGTGGTTTTTTTGGCGGCAATTAAGGGGGCTCATACGATAATTAGAAAATTTTAGAAAAAAAGTAAAAATCGATGAGAGGCAGCACATGCTCGACATCGAGTTTCACACGGGATTATACTGCCAAGCAGATTGCTCTAGGCTGGGACAAATAGCGTGTAAAATATCTCGTTAGCGATGAAACTTTATAAACTTCCTGTTCCATGATATTCTACTGCTCGACCACTTGCCATCGATGTATTTGTCACACGTATACATACTCGAGTTCCAAACGCAAGCTCGAGCTTTTGCCATGTCTCCAATTTTCCTACGCTCCAAATATATATTCTGCGCGGTAATCCATGTCCATGTTCAACTAAAACTTTTACCGCAAATTAAATTTTCTCTTATTATAAATTAAATATTATAAAAATATTTCCTAAAGTTAGTCATTTCACTATATTGCAATATTACATTAACAAACATTTTTTTTAATCATTCTAAATGATTTTTTTTAAGTACAAAAAAAAATCTACAAAAATGTTTTCACAATTATTTACGCGATTTTTTGTTCACTTTGAAAATTTTTCTAAAAAAAGCTCCAAAATTTCGTTCTGACAATACGATACATCCATTTTTTTCACGACAACTTTTTAGATGTTGTTTCGGAGCTTGAAAATGAATGAGCTTTTATGTATACGAGAATGAGGGTAGCATGTCCCTTGGGTGGGCATCTTGGGTGAGTTTTCATAGCGACTCTATACACTGTGCAATGATGCGCAATTTAAATTTTTTTCTCAGACGCTTATAAAGGAGGAGAGAATAGTGAGGGTGAAAATGAGGCAGGTGGGAAAACGGCATTCGCACAAAGTTACGAAGTAAACCCAAGCCCTTAGAAACTTTCGTAAATGCTTCATGACGCTAAGGTTTACTGCGAGCTTGCAGCGATGATACGAGCCGGAGAATGATTATAAACTCACTACGATGAACTTTTATAGAGAAACAAACGCACAATACCGCCCTCTTATAATCAATTTTCAACCTTTATTTCCCACAATTGCCAAATTAAAATATTCCTACTTTAAGGCATACGCTGAAGCCTCTAAACTCCAATTTTCACATAGAGCTTGCACCTTCAGGTTAAAGAAAACGATCTTTTCTAGAAAAAGCTCAGGTATTGATAGAAAGCTTTTATTCTCTATTCAAAATTTTCCTCATTAAAAGAAAACAAACTGCGATAACGTTTTAAGCGATCCGAGGGTGAGAAAGCTCACGCACCGAATTTTTAAGCTTTCGAAAGCTCAGGTCACCGCGGGAAAGTGAATTTCAGCTATCAACAAGCCCCGCTCTCAATTTCAAAAATGAGCTTGCACACCCCGCGCAAACAATCTTCGAGCTGAGCTTGCAAGCTCAGAGTATCTCGACTAACCTTTTCTATCGAGAAAACCCGCCTGACCAAGCCCGCGTTTGCAAGTTCAAATTTTAAGAATTCAAAAAGCTCAGATAAAAATTTTTAGGTTGTCAATTTAAAACGAGCTTGCAAGTTCGGCATTAAAAATGAGGCTCGAGAAATTAGACTGAACTTTCACGTTTTGGTGATATTTTGGGACAATTTCCACAATCAACTTGCCTGCCTGATCCAAGCTCAACTCTAAAACATCGAGCTTGCAAGCTTTAGAGCGAAAAATTTTTTAAGCTCCAGTGTTGGGAGTATGTTCAAAAATTTATAGTGTAACATGTTAAAAATATTATTATTCAGTAAGATAAGAGTACCTGGGCTTGCAAGCGCATGTGTATATGGTATTAATTTTTCAAGAATAGAATTAAACTCACCACAGACGAGGATGATACTGGACAGCAGAAGAGCGGCTCGTAGCAGCCAACTGACCATCCTGACGTGGACCGTTACGTCGATTTAGTTTCCTCCTGAAACAACCGATAATCAATCAATCAATCAGAGTCAATCTATTTTGCGGATAAACTCGAACCTATTTCTTCTCATGCCAGCACTGCTTCATCCCTCAGATCGTTACTTTCTGGCAACATGCCTGCCCGTCATTTTTGAGCAAATCTCCCTGAACCTATGTATGTATTGATTTTTTTCTGGCATAGGATTTTATACTCGATGAAACTTGAATGATAAGCACGATGTAACATGGGAATTATTAATCAAGTTTTCGGGAAACTCGGGGTATTGTTTTCCGCTGTTATATCCCGAGGGTAGCTAGATATCCCTTGGGCAGTTTTGTGAAGTAGAAATAATTATTTACGGCGGAAAATTTCGAGTTTTTCCGCGTGAATTTTAGTGAAGGATGTTTGGATGGAGAGCTTTTTCGGGATAATTTTAGGATTTTGGTTGGATTGTAAAAAGCTTATTTAGTAAACGTGTGTTGGATTTATTTTTTATTTTTCCAGGGCTTTTGTGTACATATATTCATTTCTCGTTACTCAGCCCTTGCGCAAACCACCGTAGTTTAGTTAGAATCTGTATACTTTGTAAACAGAAAACTCGTGGAGCTTTCGTGGGGGTGGGGATCGAACTTTAAGCTGCTTAAAAATCTCAGAAGCTCATTTCACAAAATTTAGGCAACCTATCTAACTGAAAAATTCAGTTTTAATCCAATTTTCAAGATTTTTTCAAAACCTTGAAAAATATTTTCAAAGCGGGCTCTTCATAAACCTAAAAAAATTCTTAGCTCTTGCGTAGAGCTTTTTAAATCAAGATTTCTTCCTGAAAAAAATATTAACTACCGTTTTGTTGTTTAAAAAAAATGCAATTACTTATTTGTATTTTATTTCGTAGAATAATTGGGGCTACAGTCGATTAAATTTCATTGAAAACTTTTTTAAAAAAATTTCTACAAGTCAACAAATTGCCAGAGCTTGCAGTAGTTTTCATCTGGTAAATTTATTAAGATGTTGATTATGACTATTTCAATTTACACTCCGTTTTCATCCTAATTAGCGTGCGACTTGAATTACGTCAAAGCACATGTCACCACAAACGTTATTTGTGCTTTTGACTGAAGGTAAACAGGTGGCAGAGATGAATGTAATATCACGAGCTGGCGCAAAATTTAACTAAATAAATAAAAAAAATATTATCAAGTAAAATTTTTATATAATCTTATGATGAAATAATTTTTTTAATTATATTTCTCAACAATATCAGGTGGAATAAAATTTATAATACTAAAAAAAATGTATTTTCAGGAGAGAAAAATGTATTAACGATCTTTAAAGCTCAGAAATATAGATATCCAACTGAAATCTGTGATAAAAAATGATTTAAAGGCTGTGTGTGTGCCCTTCGGCAAGAAAATGGCCTTCAGTCCTTTGCGATTTTGTGACACGATAAATCAACGAAAGCTTCGAGAAAAGATCGACGAAAGCTCGAGCGAAGGAGAGAGTTTCAAAGCCATTAATCTGGAGCATAAAATCGTTTGATTTGCCTGCAGGCTTGCAGACAAGTAGTAGAAATCGTCAGTAGTGATGCTTTTCTATTCTCAGTACATCTATTGCGGCGTTTCAGGCGCTTCGCGTCAAATTCTATCAAATGCGCGCGCGCTTTTACCCGACGAGCATTGTTTATTGTTTCCTCGCGAGACACATGAGTGCTAAGAAATACGAAACAATGAATTATTGCACCGGAGAACGTCTGACGTAAATAGCAGCATGAAACAAGGGATCCTGCAAACCCAATGACGTCATTTGGTTTATCTACTCTGCCTTTGACAGCAATTTGTCTTGGATAGTTAAGGAAATTGTCTGGAATAATTCGCATCTTCATTTAAGACAAATTTCATTAAAAACTTCTATTTAATATCAATTATATTTAAATAGCTGGAAAAAGGAAAGTAAGACGTTTTAAACTCGGAGCTTCCAGAAAAAATAATATAAAACAAAGAAGAATTTTATACTTAAAAATTTGTGTTCAGATCAATGGAGACAAATGACTGCCTCCGGAAAAACGAAGCAGTACATTGCACTTATTGCAATACTTCGCAATACTTGGCTGTCATTTTACTCACCGAAGAGTCCAGGAAAGTAATGACAGAATGCTGAGAAATAATTGTGAAAAATGCTCTATTTCTCGAGAAAAAGCTTGAGAGAGAAAGACGACGCGCGATATCATCATTTTACAGAGAGTGAAGCGCGCGAGTGCTTTGTCCTAATGAAATGCTTCGCGCCGTCTTTCTCGAGGGTATTCAACCCGAAGAGAACACATAAACGCATTGAATTTCTCCCTCTCACGGATCCATTTATTCACACGAATTTTGCACCAATAAAAAATCTCTACAAAGAAAAAAAAATTTCTCACACTTTCTGACATTAAAAACTACAAAAATATTTTTTACATCCCTACTCTCAATCCTCTGCTTTCAGAAACACCATCAAAGTAGATTAGTATCATAGAAACGAGAAAAAATTTTTTTTACATTTCAACCACCATCCCCCCAAAATCAACCCCATTACCACCCCCTATCTTTCATCATCTACACCTAGCAACACAACACAAACAAAATCAGATGAAAATACTACACAGTAAAATTGAGAAAAAAATTCAACCCCCTCCCCTAAGTCACCCTCAATTTCATCCCTCTTTCTAAAAGGGATGAAAAATATTGAACCGAATAAATTAATAGCCGAGAAAAATTCTTTAATCTGCAAAAAAAAAATTTTCTTCTACGCCAACCCCAACCCCACCCCACCCCCAATCATCCCCTATTTTTCATCCCCATAAAAAATTTGTCTAACTAAATTTGATAAAGAATTTCGGACACGATAAAAATTTTTGCATCTCCGACCCGATTTGATCATTTCCACCCCTTGGCCTCTTGTAAAAAAGTCTAAAAATCAATTTTTAACAGACGAATATTTAGTAGAATTAAATGAAATTAATTATAAATAAAGGTGAAAAATTTAATTTAGGAGGAGAATGATAATAATATATGACTGATGACCATCAGGCAATTAATTTCTGTCTGGTGCAATCAGCGCAGCTCTCTATAGCAGATATATCGAGTGACCTACTAGCACATCAGTTTTGCGATGATGTTACGATATACGAGTAGACCGCGCTATCGGGTTATTTCTATAGCGAATAGTCCATCAGTAGATACAACACAAAACGATAAGTTGTGTCTCGATACATCTTCTCTATAGCTTCAAACCTATAATATATCTATACTTACAGAGTAAGCGGAGATTTTTACATCATCTCCCTCATTAATCATATTTCTCACTGGGCGGAATTAAAATAACGACATGATAAATCGATATCGTCTTTCAGTCATTTTTCTGCATTGAAAAATATCTCATAAAAAAAAAAGTACAATTATTAAGAGGATTTTCCGTAGATTAAATTTTTCCTATATTTTTAAATAATATCGCGTGTCAAGATATATTAATTTTTTTTTTCCTGTGAATTTATTCCATTCGTAAGAAAAAAAAATTCTTAATGATGAAAAAAAAATCGAATGAAATAAAAAAAGGCGGAAAATGAGAAAATTTATAAAAGCTCCGAATGATAAACAGAAATTTTTTTTATCTATGTGCATGGTTTTTCATCAGTTTACCACCCTCTTAGTTTCACCCCTGCCCATTCGGGATATTCTCATTCCTTGAGTTTTTCCTTTTTTGCAGTCGAAGACAGCACTTCTTTTGCACGCAAGACATTCTCAGTGTTTTCCACCCCCCTTTATCCATACTGTCGGCGGCGGATGTGCCATCATCCCTTCGGAGCTTACTCGGCGCACTTTCAAAATTAGTACAGCTTTGTTTTTTTCGTTTTGCGAGCGATGTGAAGTAGCTGTACGAAACGACAGGATTCCATTTTTCAGCTCTCTCGTGGAAATCTTTTGAAAAAGCCTGTCGAAACTTTTCCCAAAGCCTCCAGCAGTCTAGGAGTGTGTTTTCTTTGCAGATATCCTCTTGTATATATTTCACCCCTGCGCTTTGTTCCCCGGGACTTCTGATGCTTATTGGCTCGGCCAGCGTCTCAGTCTGACGTAACTTATACCTGTACTACTAGACTCGACGCAAGAAGCATTCTCCCAGTGTTTTATTGTTGATGACGGGGCTCTTGATTAATTATTCAACTTTATTCAAGTCCATGACAGAGTATTCTTTACGACGGAAGGTATAACTAAGGCAAAAAAAAATATTATGCAATTAAACTCGAAGAAAAAATTGATTTTTTGTGTTTTTATTCAAATAAAAAAATTTTCTTCAAACTGTTGTAATTTTTTTTTTTTCCTCAAAACACATCATTTTTAATGTCTGATATATTTTTTAATGTTAATTATAGCCACAGAAGATTTTATATTTTATTATTTTAATGAAAATTTAAATGACTAAAAAGTGAAAATTTTTTTTTTTTCATGTATTTGTTTTTCGATTGTGGAATTTTTTTAAAATTAAATGCCAAATAAATCGGGCAATATAATTTTTATAAAAGATTACAAACGTGACTGGAAAGTAAAAAAAAAAAATATAGTGTCTTTGAAACTCGAGAATTATTTCATCTCTGCAAAACGATTTTTAGGATCGTATAAAAGGCTCGATTTCTCGCGGGTGAATACGACGTCGTAAAAACGAACAGAAGTGTGATATTTATGGATCACATAGGGGTACGATATTGTGACAAAAAAATAATAATGATAAGTAAATTTTTAGCCGATGCAATCGATAGCAGAAAAAATTTTGTTTTTTCATATTAAATATAGACGAATGCTAGTGATCGTCGAGTGGAAATTTTCTTATATCATTGATCAAGGTTTGAAATTCAACGAACGCCTGGAATTTCATTAAACTTATTACTCGCATATTGCGGGAGGAGATGAGATAAAGCACCTTATCGATAAAGACGTCGCATCCATAACGCAGGTTTTCCCGATCGCATATGAAGACGAGCAGGATCGCGCGCGCGACTGCTCTGGAACGCGAGCTCATATTATATAGTTGAGTTGCCGCCGCGCTCCTGGAATACTCGACTACTGGATAAAATACCTTAACGATACTGGACACGTATTTTTTTTAACGACCCCGAGCACTCTTCGATGGCACGCAGCGTCATAACGAATTTCATTTCGCTATCTTGCTCGTGTATAAGATATATATTTTTTTCTGCTGCTCACGATTTTTTTCAAATAGCACGCGTGTACGACCTCGATTTTTACGAAAATTTACGGTGCTATTATGCAGTGGAAAAAATTTTTATCCATTTTTTTTTTACTATATTAAGAATTAAAATTTATTGTGACAGTTTAATCAAATTTTTTTAATGAAACAAAAAATTTTCATAGCTTTTAAAATCTTTGATATGATAGAAAAAAAAATTTTTTATTTTATTGTTGAATGAGTAAATTTTATTTTAATTAAAAAAAAAAATGAAATTTTAAAAGGAATCAAATAAAAATAAACTCTGAAAAATAAATTTCCAACATTTCTTTATAATTAATAAATAATAAAAAAACCATTGTAAAAATACTTCGTTAGTTTATAACCGCAAGAGCATAAATACAAAATTATCTAGGTATTTTAAATGAAAATATCTTCAAATCTATTAAAGATAGAAATTTTTTAGATAATTTTATTAACTACAAAATAAAAGTCACGTTAAAATTGTCTCAACTTTTTTCATCGTTTTTCGTATTTACAAAATTAAAATGTATTAAAATTGCCTTGCTAATTTAACTCAAAATATCTCAAAAATTATTAAAAATGAAAATTTGAATACCGAGACTTTTTTGTAGAGAATTTAATTACCTACAAAAAAGGCCCTAAAAAAATTTATTTAAATCAGTTCCTCATCAAGATATTAATAAATAAAAAACTCTCAACTATCTGACGATACGCCCTATGATTGTTATTCTAGACACTAATTAATAAAATGTCTTTTTTTTTTCTTTAAAGTATTGTTTGAAAAATAGGAGAAAAAGTTAAAAAAAAATTCTTTAGAGCAAGTTAGGACTGAAAAAATTCCAAGTGAGTAGATAAATTGAAGTTTGGTCAGTCAGGTGGAACAAGAATGAACTTGAATGTCTCTAGATGCAAATAAGATTTAAAGATAAAATTCGAGAGCGATGTGCCAAGAGGTATAGCGAACACGTATGAGCGTTCCCAAAGGACATAAGTGTCCGGCCTGAAGCATGTCGGTGAATAAATGAATAAGAATGAAGCTGCAGGAGCTCGACAACACGCGCGATGAAGACCGCGCATTGTTGGAAACTCTAGAAATGTTAATCAGACATCAATTAACGAAAATATCTATATTCGTAGTCATGTTCCGCCCGCTCTTTCAAAGAAAAAAAAAATCCATTACTCCAATCCGATGCATCACCCTCTGGACATGATTTCTTTCGCTTTCATCTTTCTGCTGTTTGGGCTATCGTTCGCGACCCTTGTTTTCCTGCTGGAGAACCGCAATAATGGCAAAAAACTGACAACAAAAAAATTCCGGATGCCGAAGCACAAAATTCCTGCAAGTCGTCATGTTTAAAATTAAAAAAAAAAAGAACCGCAATAATGGCAAAAAACTGACAACAAAAAAATTCCGGATGCCGAAGCACAAAATTCCTGCAAGTCGTCATGTTTAAAATTAAAAAAAAAACCCTATTTACATCCGATATCCAACTAATACAAACGGAAAATTAACTAAGCATTCTAACGAGCAAATTTCCGAACGCCAAGTGTAGAAAGCGCATAACAATGCGCGCGTGAAGAGATGCCACATGTCGGCGGGACGACGTGACACGTTGTGACGGGAATATAGTTGGGCGTAAACCTAAATGCAGGTGTAGAACACTGCTGCAAGTGGCTTGCATAAACGTCATTGAACCATATGGGAGCATTTACGTGCGCAAATCCACATTATTGAACCTTGGCACACAGGCAGTGTGTGTGTGTGTGTGTAGAATAGCTCGCTAAGGTTCGCAACCAGTCGTGTACACGCAGAAACACTTGTGGTGGGGTTGCAAGGACGATGCACTGGCGATATCAAGCGCCGAATCCTCGGTTCTTCCTCGCCAGCTTGTTCCTTGTTCCATACACAGCCGCGCATATAGCTGCCCCCAACCACTGCGCTGTGGTTATCAAGCTGGCGTTCATGCATAATGCACCAACCGGCGATTCTTGTCGTCGACGATCGGAGCAGAAAACACCCGTGCATCCGAGGAATAGGCAATGCTTGCGCTATATTACCATGCCTCACGCTCCTGTCCGCTCTATCGTGATGCATCGCGAGTCTCGACACATTGTGTGTGCATGTGGTTTATGGCCAGACCCAAATACCTCGTAAAAAATACTTATTCCAGTATTTTTCGCCTATGGTCGCAACAATAATGCTCACTTTCGATCATCATTTTTTTTTTTTTAGGGGTTGAGTTCATGCGCCTCGACGCATAAATATGGGAAATCGCTAAATTAATAGCCAAGTTCAGTAGTTCTCATGAATTTCATTGAGAAATAATTTTTAAAACTAGACATTTTGAGAATTGTAAACTTGCTTTTTGCGCCTTTATGTTTAAATTACGACGTTAAATTTATTTCAGCTGTTTTTTTGCAATGAACCAATCGAGGCGCGAGAAAATTTCGAACAACCAACCAGCAAAATGTCTATAATTGCTCTAGATAAAAATCAGATTTGTCCTAAAAATCGGGGAAACATTCGTCACTAAGGAATTATTTTCCTTAATACTGCACCAAATGCAATAAATTTAGACTCAATGGAAAGAGTATCATCGACTTTATATATGTATCTAAGGCGAAATTAGGAGTAAAAAAAAAATTATTTTCTGAGATATTACGAATTAAAAATTAAAGCATTTGAAAAAACTAATTTTTCCTGTAAAGATACTCGATTGTCTCGCGTGAACGTAGTTGCGCATAAATTTGGCACCGAGTATCTTGATAATTTAATGCTTAATTTCTTCAACTAATTTGTGCTTTAAAAAATTTATTTACTTTCTAGAAATATACATTCACGAAATATTGTAACATTTGATTGATAAATATTTTTTCAATAGTTATTCTCGTTCAAAAATATTAAATTAATTTTTTGAAGTCTTGTGTCATTAATTGTAATTTTTAACTCTCAAATAGCAATTAATAAAATCAATAAATTTAAACATTGTTAAACATAATATTTTCCTATTATTTATTCTTACTAGAGATCAGATAATGGTTTATAAAATTTTTAAAATAGCTTTGATTAGAAAATTTTTTTAATATACCTAGCTGAAAGTAAGGTCTGATCTATCGGTTGTTCCAATTTAAATATATCGACCAACTCGTGTACGAACTCTGGGAAAAACTCTTCTCTTTTATCAGCGCAACTAAATTTAAAAAAGAGACCGCGGCAGGACACTCGCTATTGTCGTTCTAATTACCGGGCAATTTAATTAAGCTACTCTTTGACAGCGAACACGACAAATGAGAGGGTTAGGCTAGTGTCAGTGAGTTGGAAATAATATCGACCAGTAAAAATAAAACAAAAGTGCTGTAAATTGTGCGAAAAAAAAATTTTTTTCTCTCTAAAAAAATTTTTAAACTCAAACTAATGACACTAAAATATTTCCAACAGACTTTTTGAGCAGTAAGAAAGATGCGACAAACTAGTTATTTCGTGTAATTGATATAAAATAAATCTAGAGGGTATATATTCGCCTTTTGTATATGAAGTTCTATATTCCACATTGAATGACGCATAATGAAAGTACCTATAAAAATAATCTATTTCACGATTTCGCAGGCAGATACGTGGGCCATAAGGTGAACATTCTAATTAAGCACCCCTTTAATCTACGGAACTCGGTTGAGAGGAACTCTTGCGGAAGTTATTCGAGTGTGTTAAGTTTATAGATCGCGTGCTCACGATGAACTTACTCATCACTGACAGATATTAATAATAACTAGAAATAATCAAAGCAAAAATAATTTGTTTTTCGATTAATCATCGCATCCTATACTCAATGAAGAATTATTTTCGAAATATCTACAAAAAACCATGGCATTTATGGAAAATTTTTCATGAATTCTCTTTTTTCTTTAAATTGTCTAAATAATTGATTTCATGCAATACATTCGTAAATTTCGTGACTTTCGAGATATTGTTAAAAACGTATGCTCGAAAATTTTTTTTTTTCAAAATATATTGAAACAATTTTTTTGATAAAAAAAATTTCTTACAAAAAATAATACATAATATAGATTATGAACAAAACTAACGTGTGGTTTTTCGGTTATTTTGGCTGAGAAATTTTTTTTTGCATTATATATAAAACAAATAAAATCGTTGGAGGAAGTGGGATTTTTTTCTTCTCTGTACACGTCTAGCAGCGCTGTATGAGTCCTGATTTATCGCGGGCTGTTTGATTAGAGTGTTCGTTTGACGCGCGCAACTGTGTGTGGATCACAATAAATGTCGTGAAACGGACGTGCGATAAAGCCGGAAATGAAATACGGATTTCTGGGAATAGCACGGCAAATATACGCTCAGCAGGCCTGCAAATGTCCGCATACCCTGCATATACATATGTATATTTACAGTGGCCCACATGCACGCAAGGACTCATGTAAGCGTTCGACAGAGCGCTGGCTCCAGGGACTGTACAATGCAACTTCTCTATTTATTTTAAATGTGGACACGCATTAATTGAATGCCGATTAAATAAACCTCGCGTGTAATATGGTAAATGCACTCGATGTAGTTAGCTGTGCAAATATACGAAAAAATACAATCAACAAAATTCAATAATTTCTTTAAAATTGGAAGAATACTGAGATATCTCGGACCTTCAACTCCATCCCCAGACTCCTGCCAACGGGGTTTAGTTGGATATCTGTTAGGCAATCTGGAATACACACATATGTCTACAACCGGAAATTACTCGTGAAATATCACCAGTTGATTTTATCCCTCTAATACGTTCGGGAGTAGGAAAAATCATTGATCCACTTGGGTTTTTCATAAATAAATAGTGCACTCACACAGTGAAAGAACTAGAGATTTTTTTTTTTGTGTTTTTTTTATGTAAAAAAATTTTTCATTAATTTTTTTATCGACTTTTCAAATGCTCTAATATATTTTTTCTCATCTATTCATGATGAATAACTGTAAAATATATATATAATATAAAATTTTAAGGTAAAAATTGTTTTAAAAAATTTTTCAAATGCAAAAAAATCGAAATAATAAAAATTTTCTATGTAAAATGTGTAAAATAATTTTTTTAAGTATTAATAAATATTTTTTTGGACGAATTATATTGAAATAAAAATTTTAAATCTAATGAAATATAAATAATTAATGAGTATCAGTGAAAAAAATTAATGAAATTATGTTTATTATAAATTTTTATCGATAAAATTTTTATTCGCACTCATTTCATGATATTTACTGTTGCAATTGTACGCCTGAACGAATTTAACGGTAGTACACGCAGAAATACGTACAAATAAGTGCATGTACGTATATTGACAGATACATATGTGAGCACGTGTGCCGAGTGCTCGTGTGTGCATCCAAGCGTTGGTTCAATCTTCTCCAATTAAATTCTATTGGAATTTGCGCAAATGCCAATACCGGATGGAAACGCTCATTGTGCTGGGATAATAATAAGGAGAACCGGCGAAAAGCACGATATTATGTGCATACATGTGTGTGGGATAGATGGGAAATTTTTTTTTACACGCGACAACATCGAGCAAATGTGTACCTAGAGTCTGAAATAACAAACTTGTAATTTTCTTCAGGTGATAAAAGCAACGGGACAATTTTACGCTCTTCACTCGCTGGGAGTGGCACGATAATTAGATTTTAAAAAACCTCCTTTCCCAAGAAATATTTCAAAAATAAAAAAAAAAGTTCATGAGCTGTATGATAAAGTATTTTTTAAAACAAAAATAACTCGAAAACCATCAAACTTTCGGGATTTTTGTGTAGAACCTTTTTTATAGCTCTTAAAATTTTCTACAAAAAAGATCTCTACAAATTTTCCCATAAATCCAATATTTTCCTATCTATTTGTGTAAAACCAAATTATAACCTTTCTCTGATGATAAAAATGTTAAACACAAAAAAGTGCGTATTGCACGCGTGCAACTGCGCTAGATTTTTTTCCATAGGTTCGAGTGATGCCTAAAGCCAGTACTAATAGTGCACTGAATGCAAAAATGTCTATTTACAAACAGTGAGAGCGCCGCGGGCGACGGGGCCACTCGCTTGAGCGCGAGATTTCGCGCCGTTTGCCGAACGCTCGAGAGTAATTTGCTGTACGCAGGGAATATCCGTCGTCAAAGCTAGAGTCCAAAGGAGCCAGAGAGAAAATTCAAAGCCGTCGCGCGCCCCTGCGGCTATCGTTCCAACCACTTAAACTTTAGCGGACTCCCGACAACAAAGTTTTGGCCTCGATCCACGCGATAAGGTGTGTGTGCCTCCTTATTGTTGACTATATTCACCCCGCACGTACAGGGGTGCGAACTTGGTGCGCATATACCCCTTTCGCTCATCGGTATACACCTCCCCGATAACCGCGAGTCAGTCAAGCAACCCCCGGGCGCTTTTCTTCCCTTTCAACACGCACCCCTGCCCCCGAGACTATTACTTATCCCACCCCGCGCCCCACTAACCCTCCACGCGTACTTACTCCAGTCATACGACTCACTCGCTTGCATTATTTAGTCAATATCGCACCCCAACTTACTCCACTACCTCCCTCCGGACGTCAGAGAAGCTTTTAAAGCTCCCAGAAATTATTAATCATCTGAGGATTTTTTTATTCTACTATTTTACACTTTAATGACACTAGATAGTCATTAAATTATTATTATATTTTTAAATAATAGAGTAAGTACATAAATAAATCAAAAAGTAAATATAAAAAAAAAATTTTTTTCTTTTTTTTTTTTAATTTTTTCTTCGGGTTTTTTACTTATTAATTTTTTTTTTGAATTGGTTATTTATTTGTATAATCACTTTTTTTTTATTTCTTCGTTTACTTATTTGTTTGTTAATTAAAAACATTTTTTTGAGTATTTATCAATCTTTAATTTTTTTTTTTTTTTTTTTTCAATTTTTTCGATAGACGTTGCTGAGTTAAAAAATTTGAAATGTTATAAATTTTTTTTATTTTTTATTAAATATTCGAAATATTTTTAGTTGGATATGATTTATTTTTTATTTAGAAAATAATACCGATTTTGGAGGTTTTATTTTAAGATAAAAAAATTGCAGTTTAAAATTTATAATATTTGTAGAAATACTACTTATTTGAAGTATTTTTGAGAGCGTGTGAGAAACAAAATTATTAATGATGAGGGTATAGATACAGAGAGGGAGTGAGGTTTGCAATTTGCGTAAACGTCGCGCGTGAATATTTAATTTTTACATCTCCAAAATACTGTTGGTACCGAGTATTTAGAGTTGCATTAAATTTTTCCATGATGAATTAAACGCCGCATGACGAGTCACTGCATGCAGTGCGCTCATCAACCTGAACTCGCTCTTCTGAGTTTTATCGCGCCCCAGCGCACGCATCAGACGATACAGGCGAATCTCACACATGTATCGAGGTATATAAACATAGGGTTTACATGTAGATGTAGGTAAATTGAGGGGTAGGAGAATTTAGCACGGATCAGTGAGTCGAATTAAACAAAACCGTGTGACATTCGATATATATATAGTCGTCGTTGACATTTCAACCCCTTTCGCTTTGTTAGTTGAATATCTTTTTTGATTTTCATTTATATATTAATTTATTGATTAATTTATTTTGTTAATCACACATTTCAATCATTCACCGGCAAAAATCAACCGCTAGAAATTTTTCATCCATTCAAAAAAAAATTATCCATTCAAAAAAAAAAAAATTCGTTTTGGGAAAAAAAATTTTTTATTAAAGAAAAAACTTAAAAAATGCGAAAAAAAAAATTGACTCGATGCAGAAAATTGATATTCAGGCATAAAGAGAGAAAGTTGGAGATTTGACGAGTAATAGAATTGAATTTACTTGATCGGCTTCGCAATCAGCGACAAATATCACAGGCCGTCGAGCATCAGCGAACTGAGGATTTAAATCTCTTTTACCCTACTCTTACACTCATCTATCTTTTCCTAAAACACGTGTAAAAAAAAAATGATTGAAAAGCTGGTGAAAAATTTGATCAAAGTTTTTCTGCCGAGTTAAGAATTTTTATATGGACATATATATATATAGTAACAATTGAATTTTTAGGGCTTAGCAAGTTAAATGGAAAATCTATTTTACACGTTAAAAGCCAGAGTTAAGCTGAGGGGACCCAATACTACGTCCATTCGCAGAGACTGAGGAGTTTTAGTGGAGTACGAGTATATGTGTTCTCTACAATTGAATTTTCGACCCAAGTCGACGGATTTCGCGTAGATTCTGAAAACTCAGTTTTGTAAAGCTTGTCGCAACGTGAGCTAATCCAGTTACTCTAATAATTCAACCTCATCATTAACACCCTTATACTCACATATCTAACACACGGAAAACCAAACTCTTAAAAAAATTAATTAAACATTTAAACTTGAAAAAAAATTATAAATCATGATATAATAAAATAAAAAAATTACTAAAACATCGAAAAAAAATTATATTCAATTAATTTTATCATTATCATGATTTTAGAGAGGTAAAAAAAATTTTTTTATTAATTTTAGACTTGTTTTTATTAATTTTTAGGAGGATATATAGAAATAATATGAATTTTTAATGGTTTTTAAGAGGTTTTTAGTTGTAAAAAATTTTGTAAATTTCATATTTGCCGGCGCTACAGATATACGAGATGAGTCAATGCTTTCCTTGCGCGCTTGACTACGCGAAGAATCCTCAATTCTCACCGGAAATGTCTGCGGCGGAAGACTATTCCGCTGGCTCTAATGAGATCGGCAGCAGCATCGTCGTCGAGCGTAGTGTCTGCAGCAATAAGAACTAAACGTTTCGAGCAATCTAGTCACGTAGTCCCGCGACATTATGAACACCCTGAGGTAAATTTTGTTACCCAAATTAAAAAAAAAAATCGAATCGACGAAAGAAAAATTTATAAAACTTGAAATTTTCAATCAAAACAAATCTCTCCATATGCTTCAAACTAATCTGAATTATTCTCTATAAAATAACCAACATAAAAAAAAATTACTGCGCCCTATAATCTGTAGAAAAATATCAAACAGAAGGGATGGAAAAAAAATTTTTTCGACAAAAATATAAAGAAATTAATGTGAGAAAAATAAAAAAATGCAGGATTTTCAATTTGTATTTAAATCACATCGAAATTTCGAAAAACTACCCCTAACTGTGTGACATAGAAAAAAAATTTTTTCATAAAAAAATTGAATGATTGAAAAAGTGTAATTTAAATGAGGATTGAAAAAAATATCAAATTTCCCGTACCCCCCAAAAAAACCTAATTAATTAATTTTAATCAATCAATAACAGTGGTTAAAAATTTTTTAAATACACTCTCAACAACAAACCACTGAAAAAATAAATTTCTCAATTTTATCCACCCTTTAAACCTGACTACAATCAAAAATTAACTGTAGAACATAAAGAAAAAAATGATAAACCGCATTTTAAAGGATCATATAACGATAAAAGTCTTTTTTGCAAGTGCAAGCCATTAAATATGAGCCAGCTAGAGGTCGATAAAATCGCACAGGGGTAATAAATAATATTTTTATCTTCTGCCACCCCCTATGACGAGAAGAAAAAAAAAATTCTTGAAAAATTTCATATTAAAATAAAACAAAATCTACATACGTCATTTCTTGTTGATAGTCCGATCATGTTTCACAATAGTCACGTGTATTGAAGGGCGGTTATGTTGAGGGTAGGTCCCACGTTTTTTTCCCGCTTGTTCTTCGTACTTCTCAAAATGTAAAAAAAAAACTGGAACAAATACGCTGGGAAAAATCACTTTAACCGACGAAATCGAGTCCAATTAATCGGAGGGTGGTTGTGGACGAAATTTCGCGAATCACGGGGATGAAATCGAGCTTGAAGCCACCCTTGCCGATGAAAATCGCGCGGAGAACTGACACCTCACGCGCGGTCCAGCATCCCTCACAGCATCCGTGCGGAGCACGCGCGAAATTTCACCCCCACACCGACGGACGGGTGACGCGCCACCCCACCAACCCTTTTCAACCTCCTTTCTCTCTCGTTTTCCCCCCATTCTCCCGCGGCAAAGCCTCTTACGCCTCGCATGCTTAGACTCGGGCTGTCTCGTCGCCCCCGCCTTCGCATACCCCACGCCAATTTTCCAAACTACCCCCCTGTCTTCCCACGGCAAAAAGGTGTCAAAGGGTGAAATGGTCGACAGGAAAACTCTTTTTCTCATAATTGTCATTCGATCCATGAGTATATTATTGTATTCAAACTCTTATTGACGTTTTGAATTTTTTTTAATAGAAAAAAAATTTTTTTCATCATTTATTTATGTTTTTTTGGATCAAATCACGCCCTGAATATTTTACAAATGTTTTATTGACTGAGCATCTTGGGATACGTCTGTCTTTGACAAAAACTTGGGAAGAACTGACGACGTGGTCGAAAGTATTGATTTTTCACAGCGTTCTATCTTATCAGTACACGTCAGAGATATCAAAAAGTAATTAAAAATTATCGACAGAGCTCGGGTCACCGGACTTTCCCCACGAAAACTGTCAGTTTTGCCCGGGTTTTCAGTCAGTGTGGTCGTTTTCAGGAATACAGTGAGTAGAAATTTTTACATATTACCATTATGCAAATTTTTTCCAACAGATAAAAAATATTTTTTACACAAAATTTCATGAAAAAACATAGTTTTGGATTTTTCGAGTGTAAAAAAAATTCTAAACCGCTCTTTTTCGTCTTACACGCAGAAATTACATGTGATTTTATAATAAATCTTAATTGTTAAAAATTCCGCATTTAAATTTACACATAACTAAATTTATTCAACGACTGACTCGGATTTTTTATTAATATTATATCGAGAAATTGATGAAATGTATAAACATAAATGAAATATTTAAAATGATGGTAAAAAAAATAGTAAGGCTAAAAAATTTTGTACTCACTGTGCACCTTGGAACACTTCTGCCTTCGACAAAAAACCCGGGAAGAACTGACAACGTGGTCGAAAGTATTGATTTTTCACGGCCTGCTATCTTATCAGTACACGTCAGAGATATCAAAGCAATTATCGATAGAACCCGGCTTATCGGACTTTCCCACGAAAACTGACAGTTCTTCCCGGATTTTTGGCTAGTGCAGACGTCTCCAAGAGTGCAGTGAGTAAGAATTTCTACATATTGCCATTTCCCTAATTTTAAAACTGACAGTTCTTCCCGGATTTTTGGCTAGTGCAGACGTCTCCAAGAGTGCAGTGAGTAAGAATTTCTACATATTGCCATTTCCCTAATTTTTACATAACAATTTTTATATATTCTAAAGTTCAAGTCTATAAAAAAATTCCAACTATTTTTTTGCAATAACTGTTGCCAAAAAAATTTTAAAATTAGCGGCCGCACGAAAAAAAAAAAAAATCAAGCTGCAAACTTTATCGCATAAAATTCACAGTAAAAATTTCAAAGTTCTAAAATATTAAGTGAACAATTGAGTTAATTATTCGTGTATGCCTTATACTTATATACAGTAGAGTCTTGGCTGCATGAAAATTAATAATTAACACTGAAAGAAACCTCCACGGGATAATTATAAAAGTTGTACACGGACGAAAAGTGTGTGCAAAGTATCTAGTACCTCGAAAAGTCGAGCTCACGATGATCCATCGTGCTCCAGGGTATCTAAGGCATGCAAAACTTTCGCAGATATTTCAGGGATGTCCCTGAGATCGTTATAGCACATGGAAATACGAATACACGAATAAATATAGGTGCAAAACCCTCCACAGACACAATTTTACACTATGCAATCACACTATAAATCCATCACACAACTAATAAAACCAATTCCCTCACGAAAAAAAAAAAAATCACCCCTTCCCTCGATATGCCAGACAGGTAAAATTGAATTGAAAAAAAAATTGATGATCCAGGGATGCAAATTAATCTTCAAAGTCGACGAGTTTTCAATATTGATTTCACGCTCATAACATTCAAGCGAGTAAAAAAATTAAGGGAGAAATAAACGGGAAAATTTAGTCAAGTAACGACTCTACAATTATACGCGAAAGCGCGAGAAAATCTTATTTTTTTTTTTATTCACTCCTTATAACTCAACTTTTTCATCTCTCTCGGTTAGTGCTCACCGATTGTCCGGGTAAAAGCGAATAAAAACACATAAAGAAACATAAAAAAAGCTGCGAGTGAAAAAAAGAATCAGTGCGCGCAAGAGGTTGGCGTAAAATACTCGAAGAAACGATCTACTTGGCACAACGGAAATGGAAGGTTTGACGAAGTATAGGACAAAGCGAATTCGACTGAATGCGGCGTTAGGGTAGATGAAAATGAGCTTAAAAATTGAAAAATATCCCTCTCGCTATTTTTTCGACACATGCAAACAATTATCCAATTGAATTTCTCTCGGGAAATTGATTAATTTATAACAGCTAACTAAATAAAATGTAAATCAACAACTAAATTAATTAATTAATTAAATTAATAATATATTCCATGTTGCGATTAAATTATGAACCATTTTATCAAAAAATAAACGAAAAAAAATTTTTCTGTAATTTTTTATAATAAAAAAGTGTTAATGATAAATAAAATTGAAAAAATAATTTTTTTTCTCTAAAAACAATGTAATTTTAAATGAATTTAAAAAAATTTTATTTTTTTCATTTCCGTATTTAATTTAAAAAATGGTTTTAAAAATATTTCAATCATAAATTGCGGCGGAAAAATTTGAAAAAATTTTTTCTAACTTTTTTGTCGCATGAAAAATTGTATAATTTTTATTTATGTCATTTTTTAATTGATTTAATTAAAGAAAAATTTCATTAACTGATATATTGAATACATAGATCAATAATATTAATTGAAATCTCTAATAAAAAATTTTTGAAGCATTTTGTTTTTTATAAATCAAAATATTTTTTCGATATAAAATGGAAAAAAAAATTCTTTTCATGAATGAAATTTTTTCGGCTCACGCGATGATGAATAGTAAGCATTTTACGATAGACATATCTCCGTAACGAATATTGACGAGCAGAGGGGTAGCGATAGGGTAAGGGTAATTTATATACGTTTGAGTACAACGCGGATACATTGGTCATGCGATAAAACCGCTACAGGTTGGGTGAGTTCACGCTCGCAGAGCGCCGAAGACGCGAACACTCCGCAGAAAAGTTCCCATTGATACGCAAAGGGTAAAACCAGCATTTGCTCAAACAAAAAAAAATTTTTTTTCCAATAAATTCTATCGATTTTCTTTCGTAGATAATTTTCTGTCTTAAAGATAAAAGCTGTAGAGGGAGTTTCCACCCCTTGTAACTCTGACACAACGAAGAATTATATTTTTTTTGCCCACTACGACCTGTTGATACTTCTTTACCTTCATCTTAAAAATTGATTTCCCCCTTTTTCACGTAAAAAAAAAAAAATCCACAAATTCTATTTCATGATATAAAATTATATTTTTCATTTTTTTGATACCTAAAAATCATTTTTTTCCATCAAAATATTATTTTTAGTGACTATTTATTCATTAAATTATTTTTATTAACTCTGAAAAGTCAACAAAAAAAATTTACATTATCAAAATATTTATTTATAAATATCACTTTATTTTTTTTTTATTGCATTTTCGAACTTTCTCGAGTTTTTTCGAGAAGAAAAATTTTTTTTTTCCACTAAATTGTGTACATCCAAATGTTTAATTGTACTAAAGGTGTAAATAAATAGAAGTAATTCGCACACTAGTACCGTTAGATACACTAAATTCGACAAACACCTCTGCGTTTATTCCGTGCAACGAATTGACGCGCGAAAGGAAACAGACAAGAGTGAGTTTGGCGGGTAGCGATGAGGGTGGTAGAGTAGGCCGCGCTCCAGTGGGGGGTAAGCGAGTGTCTGTGAGAGAATGAGGGAAGTTCACGGTATTTTCCGCGAGAATGAAAACCCCGTAGAGCTCATAAGACCGGAGATTAAAGAGGAAGCATACGATGCAAGCAGCAAAGGACTAAATTTTCAGTACAGCCAATTACTATAGTAAATTTCTAACCTCCTCTACTTCTCAGATATCCAACTAACCCAAAGTTTATTTTATTCATAATTTGTTTCAGTAGAAAAATATTTTTTAACGCTTGAATGCAAATTTTCATTCGCAGCTCGCATATAGATTATATTTAGTTCTCGGTGCTCTAAAAGCATGGCCATATGCGCTAATAGGGGGCCCGCACGTTGCAATTAATTATAATTGCAGCGTTGAGCTGGAATTGTTCGCGAATGGTGGCCGAGAGTCGCCTTGCGTGGCTCTGTTCAACTCACCGCTCTCAACACCCGGATTGTTCACCTCAGAAGCAGCGAATAATGCGGGTCATGGCCCCCTCGTGCTGCTATATGTATATATACGAACGATAGACGAATAAAAGACACGGTGAAATCATTTTTAACCCTGAAAACAATTTAATTTTGCTGTATCTCGTGTTTAAATAAGCCAAATTTGAGTATATAAAAAATTATGATATTTTACCGACATGCGTGCCTAAAGTGCGTTTTCACGCACTAGTGCGTAAAGTAGCCCCTTCGGATCCTGCGGATTTTTTAGGCACTAATGTCAGCTGTGAAAAAATTTGGTCACTTAATGGCGGCACCAGAGCGAAAAAAAGAGCATTTTCGGCATTTGTTACAAAAAAAAAATTGAAGAAAAAATTCTAAAAGACAATTTTTGATTGAAATGAAAAATTGCAATAAAGATTGGCATATGCAGTGACATATTTAACTTGAAAATTAATATTCTGGTTATACATTTTTTCTGATTGCAACTCGCTCTAGCGAATGTCATGCAATTATAATGATTGTTAATAGAAATAATGACATGCAGATTGGCCGTTGATGTTAAAGCCTGTACCAAATATTTACACGAACGTGTGTGCATACGTTGAACGTGACTGGCATTTAAAAATTCTCCCAACAGCACTCTACGTTAATAAAAAATCTTATTTTTAAATACGTTAAATTAAATATTTAAACTTGAGAAATTAAACTATTATTATGAAATACCATTTATTCGGATAAAAAAAAATTATTAATTATGTATTATTAACGATTTATCGGAAAATAAGTTTTTATATTTATAAAGATCAATTAATTTTGAGTGTAGTATTTGGATGTTATAATTGAATATATTTGATAATGATAATCGCATAAATAAATAGAACTCTTCGGTAAGTTGGATTGATTTTAATAGCAATTGATTGTGCATCAGGCTAATTAATAGAATTCGTCAGCGCGGATGTTATAGTGCAAACTGGGCCACTGGACACAGTACCTATATGGCTGCACACAAAACGAGCGAGAGAATAAATATATACGCTCTGAGCGAGTGTTAAGCAAGTGTCTTCAAGCGTCCAGACAGACAGAAATTTATTTCACACCTTTCTCGTACTGTTCCAGACACTGCGCGCCAAAAAAACATGAGGCGGCTGACTATATATACGCTCTTACTACTGCAATCCCACTTTTGTCGCTTTTTGCTTAGCTAACACAATAAATTATCGTGAATAAATCGTTCTAAACAATTTTTTATCTTGAAAATTAATAAAAATCTCAATAAAAAAAATAGTTTATTAATTTTTTCAATGAAAAAAAAATCATTTACTCTATTTTAACGAAAGAAAAAAACACTTTTCTTCAACTAATGAATATTTTATCTCAAAAATTAGTCAAAAAAATCATTAAATTGATTGTTTAAAAATATTTTTCATGCTGAGAAATCGTTTTTTATTGATTCCAACAATATCCTTCGGAAAAAATCCATGGAAATATAAATAAATAATTTTTTTAATAAATTTCTTCAGTAAAAAAAAAATTTTTTATCGCAATAAACAATATTTTGTTTAGAAATTAATAAAAATAGCATTTAAAGAGTTTTTAATAAATTTTTTCGACCAAAAAAAAAAAATCGCTTCTAACACACTATAAACAATATTTCTTCTCGAAAATTAATTTAAAAAATTGTATATAAATATTAACCATTTAAAAAATCGCCATTATCAGTTTGAACGATATTTTTCCCAAAAAATCAATAAAAAAATTTGGCTTAATTTTTTCTGCAAAAAAATATCGTATCCATGAATGTTAAGCGGGAAAAACTTCTTTCATCACAATAAATAATAATTTTTTTCAAAAATCACTAAAAATGTCAGTAAAAAAAATATTTCAATAATTTTTTTCGATAGAAAAAAAATCATTTTCACGATTTTAACGAAAAAAAATGGCTTTTATCGTCAGAAAATCAGTTTTGATGGTAGAAAATTGTATATATGTATTGTATACATGGTTTGGGGCAGGATATTTGACGATATATATGTTGCTTGGTTATACGCTATAGTGCCACAATCCGAGTGAATCGATCCATTAATCTGCGATCTGCTATTTCATTTTCATTTCCGTTCTTCACTACACGGCCGCCGCATATGTTCTCCTATTTCACGTTCATATACTCACATTTCCACTTGCCATTTGACCTATGGAATAAAATGCGCGCACCCCCCAATACGCCGCGAACCACCCGAACAACATATGAAACCAGACGCAACCGGTGCTGCACGTCAATTCCGCGCGCAGGCACACTGATGCGTTTTTTGTCTCAATGAATACGAGTGTTTAATAGCTGTGAACCTTTTCATTTACAGCCATCAGATTAATTACTCGTTCATCCAGACAGAGAATTCACCCTTAGAACTATATGCGAACATGCTGGAAAAATAGTAATGATTATTAAAAAATTTTAGAGTGTTTTGTTACTGCTGATATTTCGAAAACTAAAATGTTTATCAAAATTTTTGGGAATACTTTTTTTGAAGCTTAAAAAAATTTGTTACAAAAAATGTACTATCAAAAATTATACCTGTATTATTTTTCATAATATTCACTGAGAAAATATTTTTAATACTGTAAAATGAAGCTTTCCAAAAAAAAACGTGTTGAAAAAAATTTTAAATAAACGCATTAACAATTTAAAAAATATGGGAATATATTTTAAAAATTAAAGAAAAGTATTTTCTTATATTTTTTAACAAAATACAACTTCTAAAAATTTTTTTTAAAAAATGGAAGACACACTATACTGTTCTAAGTAAAAATTTTCAGATATTTATTTATTACAAATTTCTCGAAAACGAACAATTTTCGTGAATATTTTATAGAGAACTTATTTTTAGTTAAAAAAAATTCTCTAAAAAAAAATATTTTATGAAAAATTATCACAACCCTTTTATTTATCCAGATATTCACTCGGAAATACCATTTAAATTTTTTAATTGCTGTAAATTGTGAATTTTTTACAAAAAAATCATATCAAAAAATTTTTTATCGGCACAGAAAAAGTTTTAAAAAAATAGAAATATACTTATTAAGTTCAACAGTACGCTGTGCTTTTTGACTATATACCCACACTTGTCCGTGAAGTTTTAAATGAAGGATGACCGATTAATTCGGCGATTTTCCGGAGAAACATGTGTCGATTCCATGAGCATATATATGGATACAGCATGTAAATACATAGGTGACAGCCTGGATGTAACAGCACCAGTAGCTATGTTCAATAACGGGCGCCCACAAACCACACGACCGCAGAGCAACGTACGGAAGACTGTCTGCCGCTGGGAGTTCACGTCACGCCGACTGATTGGACTCGAGCCTCTGTGTGTTAGTCAGTAGC
Organism: Macrocentrus cingulum; assembly: GCA_002156465.1. Taxonomy (NCBI): domain Eukaryota; kingdom Metazoa; phylum Arthropoda; class Insecta; order Hymenoptera; family Braconidae; genus Macrocentrus; species Macrocentrus cingulum. Next base: position 95,202 of record MVJL01004521.1, read on the forward strand.
TATACATACAATTGGCAGAGGAGGTCGTCGATCAGGTCGAAAGCACAGATCCACATTTTCGTTTCGCCTGTCAATTATTTTCTACGTGCAGTGCAAATATTTTACGGATAACATCAAAATCTCCATCACCTGTAAGACATTTAAGCTACAAAAATATATACACAAATTTTCATATGAAATCAAATAAAAATAAATTCACAATCAAATATTTATTTTAAACTTCGATTATATGCATTTACATAAGAAAAAAACGAAACAAAATAAAAAATTGTTCATGTAGATTGAAAAAAAATCTGAAATAAGTATCAAATTTATATGCAGAAATATTTTTTATGGATAGTAAACTAATTCAAAAGTGTGATTCAATATTTTATAAGTATAATTAGATAGGGTGATTATTTTTATTTATTATTATTACACTGCAAGCAATAAAACATACAATGTGAATGGGAAACGGTGAGGAGCAAATGGGAGAAAACCTTTATTTTTTTTAACAACACGTCAATCTGACAAAAAATTTAGTTTGTGACAAACTTGTTAATTTTGAATTTTCGACTAATCCGGGCTAAACACGGCGGCGTAATCTATTTCTCCGTCGGATCACCTGTACATTTTTATTTGCCAGTTGTTTTCCGCCTTGGCGTCTCTCCAGCAGAAAAACAAGGGTCGCGAACGACAGCCCAAACAGGAGAAAGATGAAAGCGAAAGAAATCATATCTAAAGATATTTTTCGATTTCGGACAACACGTCGTGCTGCTTCTGTTTTTGAGCGCTTTTCAATGGTTGACTCCAGCCGTTTTCGCCAGTAAGAATCCATACCTATGCTGTTTATTCTCATCAGGGTTTTGATAAATCGTTCCTGCAGGGGCCAATTATGACGAATCGGAAACGTGAGAGGCAGATTTCCCAAACGTTTAGTTGTAAAATGTAAATTCCTACGTCGTGCGAACTCTACAGCGTAATTGGAATGCGATAAACACGCAATAGAACTGTTCAGTGCAACCTGATTACCACAGTCAAGTAAATTGTCAGCGACTTTTATTTTTTTTAGAATTTCAGGATCCGTAATGTAATAGAGCATAGATGGAGGTGCGAGCACGGTTTTATACCTCGGGTGTCTCAGATCCTCCCAAGTCTCCACGTTGTCACGTTCGACGTCTTTTGTCAAAAATCCCGATATGCGTCCTTGGAATGTGGCGTGGATGATCAGAAAGTACAGGAATATGTTCAAGAAGAATATCCGACTGGCGAGTCGGTCCATTCTCGTGTGCAGGCCGGTGTTCACCAGCAGACGGAGCATCTCAAACACTGCAAAGGACGTCCGCATTTTCTTGTCGGATATCGCGACGACAAAGAACGTTATGGTGAGAATAACAGCCAGGGACACGAGAGTAACTAGTCCGTAGAAGCGGCCGATTTTTTCCAGTGGAGTGTAGTACCCAAGGCGCTGCGTTCCGATAACGATTTTCGGGTACAACGTGGGTGGGGAAATAGTGAATGCAGAGTATTTTTTATATTCAGCATAGAGAAGTGATGCATCACACATTCCGTTGATCAATAATTGATTGCTTGATCTGAATTCTGCCATTGAAAATTCGTGATTGTGGAATCGGATTTCTAAAGGAACCTTCAATATCTTCTTACAACCCTGTATCATGGCAGAGATATATGGCGAGACGAATTCATTATTATATTGTACAGGCTGCAAGATATCCACACCTGGAATATTCATTGGTCGTGGAATGACCATTCGTATCGGAGCGTTTCCGAGAGTCTGTGTTCGGTCAAATTTAAAATTTTTACATGTGTCTTTGCCTGGAAAATAGATATCAAGCATTCAGTGCGAGCACGAAAATGGGAAGCAGAGAAAAAGTAGTTTGCCTGACCTTGACGATCTTTACTCCGGTACATGGTCCAGTCCTTTGGGCGTTTCTCAGTCTGCGGAGCGGTGGCCCAGTCGCGTGGAGCTTGATTCGTGTACGGGTTGTAGGTGTAGATTTCGACTTGACGATCCTCGCCCAGACACAAGAAGAATCCAGTCACCAGCTCGGCTTTCCAGAGTACGTTATGATAACGATTTTTGGGTACCATGTGGGCGGGGAAGTAATGAATGCAGAATATTTTTTATATTCAGCCCAAAGAAGTGATGCATCACACATTCCATTGATCAATAATTGATTGCTTGATCTGAATTCTGCCATTGAAAATTCGTGATTGTGGAATCGGATTTCTAAAGGAACCTTCAATATCTTCTTACAACCCTGTATCATGGCAGAGATATATGGCGAGACGAATTCATTATTATATTGTACAGGCTGCAAGATATCCACACCTGGAATATTCATTGGTCGTGGAATGACCATTCGTATCGGAGCGTTTCCGAGAGTCTGTGTTCGGTCAAATTTAAAATTTTTACATGTGTCTTTGCCTGGAAAATAGATATCAAGCATTCAGTGCGAGCACGAAAATGGGAAGCAGAGAAAAAGTAGTTTGCCTGACCTTGACGATCTTTACGGCGGTACATGGTCCAGTCCTTTGGGCGTTTCTCAGTTTGCAGAGCGGTGGCCCAGTCGCGTGGAGCTTGATCCGTGTACGGGTTGTAGGTGTAGATCTCGACTTGACGATCCTCGCCCAGACACAAGAAGAATCCAGTCACCAGCTCGGCTTTCCAGAGTGTCCGCAGAGCGCTCTCGGCATTTCCGCAGTGCTTTGCAGTATCCAGGACGAAGACGGGAGCTCTGACGTCCCACCACCCGGATTGAGTGAAGGTCTCGAGCCGCTGCTGGAGCTGCAAGCTCGAGTCTGCCCTTGTGAGGAACAGGGGCTGCGCTCTGCGGTGATCAATAGGCACTTTGAGACCCGACGCGTCGTTAATTAAAATTATGCTCGCTGTAGACAGAGTCATGAAGGCATTAATGACGTCCGCGCCGGAGTTTTCGTGAATCACGACGATCTGGTGCTCCGAGTAGCAGGATTCTATCGTGCGAACCTTTAAAATACACCGAAAATTGGATGCTTACAAATCTATCTATTTTTGTGTCTAAAATTCGAATGGCTGTCGGTAGAAAAGTGGAAGTACTCACTGCGGCATCGCTGAGACGGGTGAGATCTTCGTCCGGTTTGTGAAGTAGGTAAATTGCCAATGAGTAGCACACCAAATTACAGAACAGCACAAATTTGCAGAGTGGCCACGTCATTTCCGAGTGACATGGAGGGAGTATAAACGTAGATGAATTTGTCCACGGCGACTGGCTGTCTGACGTGACGATGCTCCGTGTTATATAGGCAATTTTCCGATGCCATCGCATTAAGAATAAACAAATAATTTTCTCACTGCTGCATGTTCGCAGTGACCCATATTTTAATTATGGATCATTTGCAAATAAAAAGAACAATCGACTGTGGTCAAGGGTAATGAGCGGCTTCTGGGAAGCCGTAATTTCGAAAATTGCTCGCATTCGCAGAATTTTCGCGACAAACAATTACTGCCACTAGCTCTTGTATTCCCAGGGGGAATAACTTCGATGCCGACTGTAAAAATAGCGACTTACAATCCAACATTCCACCGGTGTGGTCGATAATATTGCATTTATAAATTTTTATCCTTAACACATCACATCATTTAACTGCAACACAAAGTCACCAAGTTTGAAATAAAATTTATAATAGAGCAACTCGATTTTTTTTTTAATCATTTTTATCGAAAATCAAGAACGGACTTAATTAACCCTATCGATTGGTGGAGCGTTTTTTCAAGCCCTGCAAAACTATACGCCACGCCTGAATCATCATCGAGAAACTAATTCCAATCGCCATTTCCCTCGTGACTACCTGTCATCAACGAATCGCCAACTATACAATATATCAACCCCAATTATCAATTCATTCAACAAATGAATTTTTTTTTTAATAGTAACTTATTCTCGGTGAAAAAAACAAAAAATCTAACGCACATTTTTATCTAATTTTACGTTGCCTGAGTCGCATATTCGAAAGTCGAAATATTCGAGAAATTTATATGTTGAGTAAAGAGGAATTTGCGGATCGTATTATTACTTTTCTCCTGTTGGCAGTAGAAAATTCCATTGGTCTCGCATCCCCTCGTCTTTTTTGATTTCTATCATTTTTTTTATTCAATTTCTGTACTTATTATTGTATATGTTTTCACTCTCATTTCAGTTATATCCATATAGATTCATAACGCTGCACATTTCAATTACAGTATTTTCGATTAAAATCCGTAGTTCTAAGCCATTTTTACTGATAAAAAAGTTTTTTTATCTCTCGAAAAAACATTGATATACATTCTCCTATCGAAAAAATGCATTCCATATGAGATTTTATCAAAAACTTGGACCAAGCACTCCAATTAATACTCAGTAATGAAAATCTCTCGTTTAAAAAATTTTAATAATTTTATTTACCATGATAATGTTGATATATTATATGAACAGATGTTAATGCAATGATGTGTAATATTTTCAAGCAGCACTAAAGATGCACAAGATGTCGACTGCACCATCTGCATTGAGCTTTTACTGCTGGAAGTGCTAAAGAGCCGGGTGACAGGGATGGCGGTGCTTCTGTAGTGCCATGAAGCCCGTTGTTCCCACCAAAGAATATGGATTTTATGCATGAATAAAGGCTGAAGCACTGGCTTCACAAGTCAACTTTCCCTGCAACTCACGTATATATGTCTACTCGTATCCAAAGAGATCCACACTTCTTCCGCGCGTCCACGCGACTCTTCCTTTCATCTCGCTGCCTCGTTTTCTCTCATGCAGGTGTCGTGAAAATATATAGTATAACCTGCCCGCGTGGTTATGAATAAAATACGCTGCTTACGCAGTGCACGGTTAAGCTAGACATTGTGTCTCGACAGACTTGTCAGCGCGCTGAAAGATGAATGGGGTGTTATTACATACTTTATGCAAACTATCATAATATTAAAACACTGAAAAAACATAAATATATTCCATACGCACACGTACAAAAATATCACCGCGGTTTTCCCTCTGCACGAGTGTTTTATTGGTCATTGTTGTTGGATATTTTGTTTTGTTCCATTATATAAATTTATATTACATCACAATCTGTGTGAATTGTGGAGAAAAAAATTTTTTTTAAATCCAATTCCAATGGAAAACATAATTTTAAACATATTTTCAGATTTTTCAGAAATATAAAAAAAAAAATTGCCCGATTTCTAACAGTAACACGGGATTTTATGAGAAATATTAATTTCGTATTTAAACTAACGTATATATGCATTACTAAGGATGTAGAAAAGTACCATTACGTTCCAAAAGGTTTTTAAAAAAAGCGAAAAAATGAAGATTTTGAAAATAATAATAAATAATAATCTGTCGAAGGCAAACAATTTTTTTTATTTCAATATTTTACAACTTTTTTTCATTATTGAAGAAAAATTTACACATAGTAAAATTTGTTTAACTCGAATATCTATCTACACTGAAAAGAGAAATTAACGAATGGAAAACGGTGGGAGAAAACCTTTATTTTTTTGAACAACACATCAATCTGACAAAAAATTCAGTTTGTGACAAATTTGTTAATTTTGAATTTTCGACTAATCCAGACTAAACACGGCGGCGTAATCTATTTCTCCGTCGAATCACCTGTGCATTTTTATTTGCCAGTTGTTTTCCGCCTTGGCGTCTCTCCAGCAGAAAAACAAGGGTCGCGAACGACAGCCCAAACAGGAGAAAGATGAAAGCGAAAGAAATCATGTCCAAAGATATTTTTCGATTTCGGACAACACGTCGTGCTGCTTCTGTTTTTGAGCGCTTTTCATTGGTTGACTCCACCCGTTTTTCCCAGTAAGAATCCATACCTATGCTGTTTATTCTCATCAAGGTTTTGATAAATCGTTCCTGCAGGGGCCAATTATGACGAATCGGAAACGTGAAAGGCAGATTTCCCAAACGTTTAGTTGTACAATGTAAATTAGTAATTCTTGCGTACTCTACAGCGTGAGCGGAAAACAATACACACGCAATGGAACTGTTCAGTGTAACCTGGTAAGCACAGTCAAGTAGATTGTCAACAACTTTCGTTTTTTTCAGAATTTCAGGATCCGTAATGTAATAGAGCATAGATGAAGGCGCGAGCACGGTCTTATACCTCGGGTGTCTCAGATCCTCCCAAGTCTCCACGTTGTCACGTTCGACGTCTTTTGTCAAAAATCCCGATATGCGTCCTTGGAATGTGGCGTGGATGATCAGAAAGTACAGGAATATGCTCAAGAAGAATATCCGACTGGCGAGTCGGTCCATTCTCGTGTGCAGGCCCGTGTTCACCAGCAGACGGAGCATCTCAAACACTGCAAAGGACGTCCGCATTTTCTTGTCGGATATCGCGACGACAAAGAATGTTATGGTGAGAATAACAGCCAGGGACACGAGAGTAACGAGTCCGTAGTAGCGGCCGATTTTTTCCAGTGGAGTGTAGTACCCGAGGCGCTGCGTTATGATAACGATTTTTGGGTACCATGTGGGCGGGGAAGTAATGAATGCAGAATATTTTTTGTATTCAGTGAATTGGAGTGAGGCATCGCATATTCCACTGATCAATAATTGATTGCTTGGTCTCAATTCTTCCAGCGAATACTCGGTCGATACGAATTGGATTTCTAAAGAAACCTTTAATATCTTCTTATAACCCTGTATTATGGCGAAGAAATATGGCGAGATGAACTCATTATTATGTTGTACAGGCTCCAAGATACCCAAACTTTTAATATCCGTTGTTCGTGGGATAACCATTCATATCGGAGCGTTTCCGAGAGTCTGTGTTCGGTCAAATTTAAAATTTTTACATGTGTCTTTGCCTGGAAAATAGATATCAAGCATTCAGTGCGAGCACGAAAATGGGAAGCAGAGAAAAAGTAGTTTGCCTGACCTTGACGATCTTTACGGCGGTATATGGTCCAGTCCTTTGGGCGTTTCTCAGTCTGCGGAGCGGTGGCCCAGTCGCGTGGAGCTTGATTCGTGTACGGGTTGTAGGTGTAGATTTCGACTTGACGATCCTCGCCCAGACACAAGAAGAATCCAGTCACCAGCTCGGCTTTCCAGAGTGTCCGCAGAGCGCTCTCGGCATTTCCGCAGTGCTTTGCAGTATCCAGGACGAAGACGGGAGCTCTGACGTCCCACCACCCGGATTGAGTGAAGGTCTCGAGCCGCTGCTGGAGCTGCAAGCTCGAGTCTGCCCTTGTGAGGAACAGGGGCTGCGCTCTGCGGTGATCAATAGGCACTTTGAGACCCGACGCGTCGTTAATTAAAATTATGCTCGCTGTAGACAGAGTCATGAAGGCATTAATGACGTCCGCGCCGGAGTTTTCGTGAATCACGACGATCTGGTGCTCCGAGTAGCAGGATTCTATCGTGCGAACCTTTATCGACTTGACGATCCTCGCCCAGACACAAGAAGAATCCAGTCACCAGCTCGGCTTTCCAGAGTGTCCGCAGAGCGCTCTCGGCATTTCCGCAGTGCTTTGCAGTATCCAGGACGAAGACGGGAGCTCTGACGTCCCACCACCCGGATTGAGTGAAGGTCTCGAGCCGCTGCTGGAGCTGCAAGCTCGAGTCTGCCCTTGTGAGGAACAGGGGCTGCGCTCTGCGGTGATCAATAGGCACTTTGAGACCCGACGCGTCGTTAATTAAAATTATGCTCGCTGTAGACAGAGTCATGAAGGCATTAATGACGTCCGCGCCGGAGTTTTCGTGAATCACGACGATCTGGTGCTCCGAGTAGCAGGATTCTATCGTGCGAACCTTTGAAATACACCGAAAATTGGATGCTTACAAATCTATCTATTTTTGTGTGTAAAATTCGAATGGCTGTCGGTAGAAAAGTGGAAGTACTCACTGCGGCATCGCTGAGACGGGTGAGATCTTCGTCCGGTTTGTGAAGTAGGTAAATTGCCAATGAGTAGCACACCAAATTACAGAACAGCACAAATTTGCAGAGTGGCCACGTCATTTCCGAGTGACATGGAGGGAGTATAAACGTAGATGAATTTGTCCACGGCGACTGGCTGTCTGACGTGACGATGCTCCGTGTTATATAGGCAATTTTCCGATGCCATCGCATTAAGAATAAACAAATAATTTTCTCACTGCTGCATGTTCGCAGTGACCCATATTTTAATTATGGATCATTTGCAAATAAAAAGAACAGTCGACTGTGGTCAAGGGTAATGAGTGGCTTCTGGGAAGCCGTAATTTCGAAAATTGCTCGCATTCGCAGAATTTTCACGACAAACAATTACTGCCACTAGCCCTTGTATTCCCAAAGGGAATAACTTCGATGCCGACTGTAAAAATAGCGACTTACAATCCAACATTCCACCTTTTTGGTCGATAATATTACATTTATAAATTTTTATCCTCAACACATCACATCATTTAATTGCAACAAAAAGTCACCAAGTTTAAAATAAAATTTATAATAGAGTAACTCTATTTTTTTCATCATCTTTATTGAAAATCAATAACAGACTTATTTAACCCTATCGATCGATAGATCTAATATAAAATAGTAAATACAAAATAGTAAAAAATAATCAATTGTCGAAGGCAAACATTTTTTTCTATTTCGATATTTTTAATCCTTTTTACATTATTGGAGGATAATTTACACATAATAAAATTTATTTAACTCGAATTTATTTTACTCACATCGTGTAGTAATATTATAATAACAAAAAACAATTATTCTACAAGCAATTTCTTGACATGCATGTGAAGTCACTTTCGCCCAAGAACTTCTCGTCGAGATCAATCACCCATAGAATGTATACCGATATTGAATTTCGCCCGATTTCTTCTGCAACACCTTCCGGATATTTTGCTCTCGGCGTTCTTGTATGCATATATATTTTATCTCTATCACCCAACGTGCGACTATAACGACTATATGCACACTTCAACAACACACCGACGCGCGGTCCTACTCGAGACAATGAATATTTTAGCCTGCGCGTGAAAGACTTTTTTTTGCTCTCTTCTTTTTTCCAACCAGCTCTCACCAGAGGCGAAAGAGAAAAAGCCGTCACAAAGGATCTGACGCTGCTCTTCATATATCACCTCTCGCGCGTCATATGTTGTTATATATGTATACGTATAGCGTAATGTGGACATGACGCAGGACGAAAAAGGGCTCCAAAGGACTTATATTGTACGGATAAGTGGGTTCATGGGTGTCTCGAGTGTTTTTTCACTTCCGGTATTGTATTTCACTTGAAAAGCTCTCGGAAATTAATTCTAAACTACACACTGAATTATAACTCAAATCATCACTTGGCATGTTCACTCAAATTTTATTTATTTATTTGTTTGTTTATTTATTTATTCAAATGGAAAATAGAAAAATTGAATGCAGTTGACAATCACTTGCCGATGGTTAGTAAAAATTTTTATATTCTTTATACATTTTTTTTACATGAATACGATTATTAAGGACATTATTTATCATATCTTAATTTTAATACAAATATTTTCATTTTATCACATTTATGGAAAATCTTCTTAAAAAATTTTTTAAATATTGTAAATATTGTTTTGACTTAACGTTTGGAAATGGCGAGTATATTTTCGGTAAGTTTTCATTTTTTTGAGCATGAATTTATTGAATAATAACAAAATATAGGATTAGTTGTCAGGACATTAAATGTTATCAAAAAAAAATTCTTTAAATTTAGACAACTGGTTGAAAACGGATCGAATGAGCTTTATAGCTTAGTGTAGCACTTGATGCGCCATCTCTGAAGCATTTTTTGAACTGCCGATACAGAACTACACCCGATAAATCGCATAAAATTGATTATTTATACACAAACATTTACCTTCTTCACATGATAACCCGATTCATAAAAAAAATCCTACTTTTCAACTATTAGAAAAATCAAATTTCTGCTGCATACTCGAAAAAATATTTCATTTATATCTACTTAACATCCTTTTTTGACGGTATTTAAAAAAATTCCATTTTTAATAAAAATTTTAGACATGATTAAAAATTTTTAAATTGAAAAAAAATAGAATTGAAGGGCGGAAAAATAATCGACTCGGAGCAATGAATTATTAACAGACTAATTCTTCGGAAAAAAATAATTTTCCTTTTGAAAAAAAACTGTATATATAGTTGTGAATGGTGCTGACGAGGAAATTTTCAGTAAAAAAATTTTCAAACAAAAGGAAATCGATGGAGAATCGAAACAAGCAGGAAGCGGTCACTGCCCAGCTGTCGTGGACCCTCTGACCGGTCTAATAATACGGAATTGATCCGGGACGCTTGGACGATTGTATTTCAAGAGAGAGAAATGTCGCCGGGATATCGCGCATCAGGCTGCAGCATACGAGCATACCCTTCATCGCGGACAGTATAATCTATTGTAGAAGTTTTGATGGTAAAAAAAAATTGTTTTTCTGAATTTTTTTCCCCCGCCAGCTGAATTTTTTTCTCAATTTTTTTCCTCTTATTTTATATCTATACAGGGACTGTGCATCTGGTCAACTGAATGAATCTAATCAGATAGCTCGAGAATCTCGCGTTATCGCACACCTTGCGCGATTACTATCGTTTAAAAAATATATTATATCAAGAACAATGATTTAATTATATCACGCGTTTGAGAATTTAATTTTCTGCTTGTTAAATATTTTTTATTGTAAGGAAAATTAAAAATTTCACTTGTATGACGATAATATTGCCTACAGCAGTGTATGTATGAAAATAAAGGAAGGAAAAATGATACGGAAAAAAATTTGCTTTGCCCATTGTTTGAAGTGGACACGTGACGTACTGTCACTGGACACGAGTGGCCTCCTTTACCCCACTTTCCATTTTCTCTAGCATATCGGACTGCCCGTGTCCGCCAGGCGTATCCATCATCGGACAGCAAAAAAATCCGCTTCCGTGTGAGTTTCGTTTATTCTCCTGATACAATACTAGCCCTGTGGCAGTTCTTGCTTGTAGCTAGAGCCCCAAGGACGTGTGTATACCCTGACCGAGTATCAAAAACAGCTCCCGGCCTTTTCAGTAATATATAACCTGCGTAAATCATTTTTTACATGTATATAAAAAATTTTTTCATGTCAGCTAAAAATTTCCAAGTAAACAAAAAATGGAAAAAAATTTACAATTATTTCAACATTGCACTGAAAAATTTGTTTTCAATATTTTATTAAGCCTGATTCATACAGGAGAAATTTTACGATTAGAAAAAAAAAGTCAAAAAACCTTTTTTTGAAAAAAAAAATAGAAAAAAAATTTTTTTTTTTTATGAAAAACATTAGTTTTAAGTGACAAAAAGATTGTACCAAAAAATAATGATTAACAAACAGTGCGGTAAAGTCGATATTTGACGGAAAAAATTTTTTAGACAATTTTTAATCGATGAAAAATCATATAATAGGGAAAATATTAATTGACGAACTGTGCAGTAATGAGTTTTACCAGTTCGATAAAGGGCTTTTTCGTACGGTTACTTGCACAGATGAAGAAAATGTTTTTTCTTTTATTTGACACGTCACAGGAAAAAATGTTTTTATCTCAAAATTCTCCAAGCGTTTATTTATTTTTTTGTACGACTTGACGGAATTGTTTATAATATATGTATCAGTCGGAAAAAATACTAGAAAACTATATATATGTGTCGACCGCAAGCAACATTACTGGCATTATCGTCGCGCGAAGGATCGCGTGACAAGTGCGTGTACTCCAAGCGGAACTCCCCTCTTGGCACGGACAGCGTAACACATTTTGCGTTGACAATTTCCGATATACCAAGTTCACATTTGTCCCCGAGCACACCAATATATTATTATAATAACACTGGACTCTTTACATTCTTCCGTGAAATCCACACCATCAAATATATATACAAAAAAGCCTATATATGCTATAAATAAAAACTTTCTTTTTCACATTTCCCCGAGCGTCTCTGCATATACAGTCTATGGTTATCGAAGCTACCCTGATGTGCGCAAATAACCTATAATAAAATATTTTCCTCAATGATCAATGCGATCATAGAATTATCATCCACCCTCGCTCATCCCTCTCCCTATTTTTTAATCAATTTATATAAATGAATCGCATCGGCAGGAAAAGAACGATTGATCGCAAGGAAAATTTTCAATCGCCATTATTTCCCTCCAAAATCACTGTTTTTACAACAGCAGAATTTTTAAAAAAAAAACGTCATATTTTTATGTAAAAAAATTATTTTCCTGAAAAATTTAATTTTTTATATTAAAAAAAAATATATTTCGGCTCTAAAACTTTTTTATTGAACAAAAAATTGAATAAAAAAAATTTTTTATATTCATTAAGCCATAAAATTAAATTATTTGAACTAAAAATAATTTGAAATATATATTAAAAATTTTTTCAACTTAAAATAATTAAATTTTATGAAATTGGTTATTTTTTATGAATTTTTTTTGTTTTTGTTTTAATATAGAGTTTTTAACGGGTAATTTATTTATAAATATCTAAAAGTGTGTGTGAAAATAAATTATTTACATTGAGAAAAACAAAACTAGGAAAAAAAAAATTTTTCCACCAAACTAAAGGGAAAAAGTTTTAACGTCTTTTTCCGAAGGACGTTGGCGGGGTGAAATACGTGAAGAGCAGAGCAATTTGCTGTGGGTGTTGAGGAAGCAGGGTGTGGATGAGGGACGTGCGCGAAGTGCGACGAGGCGCGCAATTCGGAGTAGGTGGCGTATATACACGGGGTAAGCATATAACGAGAGGGTGCGTGAAGCGACGACAGGCGGTGGAGGTGTAGTGAGAGCTGCCATGGGCGATATGTATAGTCTTCATCTGATGAGTAGTGTAGAGCGTCCGGTGAGAACTTGCTTACAGTCGCTAACGCGTATATGAATGTATGCGACATAATCCAGCAATATCGCCCTTTTTGCGCGCACTACTGCATGATTGACCGAACAAGCGCTAACGAGGTGAGACCAAGGCGTTTCCGGCCCACCCTGTCTTTTATTAATTATTTTACGCTTAAGCAAGTGTATTATTAATTCAATTGAAAAAAAAATAGAACAAAAATTGTTTTTTTTTTTTTCATCGTATAAATAATAAATACAAACAAAAAAAATTTTTTTTTCATTGTTTATAACCCTTCGAGTACACACCTATTTTTTTCGACATCTTTTACACTCTGCAATTTGACCCTTTACTCTTGTGAATTGCGTAAAACTCTACAACTACTCAAAACCGAATAATTTGAAAAAAATTAAGAGAGGAAGTATTTGATTTTTCGAAAAAATACGTTTATTTGAAATAAAATCGAAAAAAAAATTTTTTTCATCGGATACTGTTTTTTTATTAATTATTGGTGATTTTTATTTTTAATAAAATTGCTATGTAGTAGTTTTTTAGGTATAAGGTTAATTGTAGAATTTTTCGAGTAACTTGAATATTGTAAAAAAATGAAAAAAAGGAGGGGTAGTTGCAGAAAAAGCTGCTCTGAGGCTTTTGTCTGACTTTTTGTCGCGCACGTGTGTGCGTGAGAGGTTTTTTTACAGCAAACTGGAGGCGAGTAATGTTGAAAAAGTGAGAGAGGGACACGTGCGACGAGATTCACGCACGCATGGCGGTGGTTGAGAGGATGAGACGAAACGCGGAATATATGTATATAGCGGCACCTCTCGCCCACAGTTGCGGGGGAATGAGGAAGATACAAAATAAGACAGTGATGGATATTTTTCCATGGATACCCATTTTATTTCGTATTTTTTGTGTTCTTCGGATCTTTAGCTTTGACTTATTGCCAGTAATAAAAATTTGTTGCGATTTCTTTCTCTTTAGCAAACCCAAAAACATGCAATACAACTGAAAAAAAAAAAAAAAATTTCAAAATATTTATATTTTGTATGATTTATTTTACACAGTTTAATTTTTTTTCTATGATTAAATTGTTACAAATGTTTAGCACATATATATTTTTGATTTTTAGATTTTATTATATAAATTTTAAAGCAAAAATTTAGTAATTATTAATTTTTTAGTGGAAAATTGGGTGAAAAATTGCTATTTTATATTGTAAATAAATTTAAAAATTTTAGTTGAACTATTTTAACACTGATTTTAAGATAAAAAAAAATTTAATAGTTTAATTGTCACTGAAATTTTTTTTGTCAATTTTTTATTCATGAGTGAAAAATATAATTTTATTTCGACTAATCGAAAATCCATGTTCGATATAGTCAACCGCCGGACTCTTGTGTGTGTCACTGTGGTGGGGGTGAATCGAGGGAAAGGCGCCGCGAGTAAAAGTGAAAGGGACGTCGCGAAATGAGGGAAAATAGAAGCGGTGCATGCGCACTTGCCAGCGCCCATTTCACCCGGCTCGGCTATGACTTCGGAGCCTCTCGCGTTTGAGGGGGGCACCGCCGGGGGTGACTTAGATAGAGGGTCGAATGTCCGCGGGGGTGCGGGGTGCTAGTGGACGGCCTAGCAGGACAATGTAGGGATACTTTCTCATATCAAGTATAGCCGCTATCGTGGCGTGATGGCCAAAACAATTGTAAGTAAATCAAATATTTTTTTCACACTTATTTTCACGTCTCCTCCCCCACTGTTTTATTTTTCCTTACACATCAACGTAACACAATTTCCCCCGGTACGTGTATATGACAACAAATCTGCGAATTTTTAATTTTTTCACCGGCAGTGCAAAGAAAAAAAATTACAAAAAATTTTTTTTCATTCAACATTCCAATAAAAAAATTTTTTTTTTATATACACTATTGTCATTCAATTTCTATTTAAATGTAACAATTTTTCAAGTTTTTTAAAATTTTGTGTGGTGATAAATTTTTTTAAACAAAATTTTAACAATTAATATTGTTAATGGTTGAAAAAAATTTTTTTTTGAGCTGTGTGCAATGACATGAGATCTTGTGGTGGTTTTTTTGTGATAAAAAAAACTGTGCAGTGAAAAAAAAAAATTTTTTTTAATAATTCCAAAATTTCCATTTTTATAAAATTTATTTAAAGTGTTGAAAACAATGTGAGTGAATTTAAAAGTGGATATAAAAAATGAAATTAACAGTTATGGGGTTATTTAGGTGTTAGTCACGAAATTGGCGGCGGTCGAGAACCGACTAAAAAAGGCGGCGAGCAGACAAGCTCGTTTGCATGTGAAAACACGTGGTTTATCTGTGGGGTTATGCGCAGATCAGTCAACTGCCTGCGAGTGAGAAGAGACCCTCCCACTATGTAAATGACCTCTCGCGCGCGATGGATTATGATTCCCCTAGTGGGACACCTGTTAGTCAACTAATTAAATAACCCGCTTAAAAAAAAATAACGCGAAAAACCTCCCACAATTTTTTTTCTATATTTGAATCGAAAAAAAAAAAAGAAGTAAATTATCAACAACATGAATTGAACATAATTTTAATGACTTGGCAATTTACCTTGGGGGAAAAATCAACAACCCCTTAATAAAAACTAAAATAAAATCCAATCATAATTTTCCAGTCGTCCCTATATATATGAAACTCCAATTAAACTGGAACACGAGCGAGAGAAAAAAAATTGATCCTCGGTAAAAAAGATATTTTTCGGAAATAAGCTGACATATGTGTGTGAAACGAATTTTCCCAAGGGAAATGCGTTTGGAGGGCGTGGCTGATGACCTCGAATTTATTTTTCATCTTGTTTATAAGCTGGAAAAAAATTGTTTGATTAAAAAAAAAATTTTTTTAATCACATCCATCATGCGGTGATGAATTTTTTTTTTTTTTTAATTATCGAGGGATGATTTTCTTGGGAGAGAGATGGATTAAAGTGGACTCTTGTTATCGTGAAAATAAGACGCAAAGCAAGAGCAAAGTGGGCGGCAACGGAGACGGATTTATACAGGACTGGCGCGCGATGATATTTGTCTTGTTTACGTAGAAGACTTATGCGCGTGTGCCGGCTACGAAAGAACGCGCGCTCGGATCAATAGGCCTCTACAGAAATCTTACAGGAAAAAATTCTCGCTAGGCTTTTATTCGCCTCACCTTCCACTCTCATATCCGCAAAAACGTCTTTCCTCGAGTGTCACACTTACATATATATATAGATAAGTGTACAAACTGTCCTCAATCGCAAAAAATGATGATATCGATTACCCATCCTGCGAAAAAAAGCTCATCAGAACATAACGGAAAAATTTCTTATAAAATTTCAATGAAAATTAAATTTTTACCATCAAAAATAAAGTAAAAAATCAGAAAATGAAAAAAATACTTAATCACAAAATAATTTGAATTTTAACCATCCCTAACTAAAATTATCCTTCGAAAATTAAACAAAAAAACTCGAAAAAGCTCACTTGATCACAGGAAATTTTTGTCAAAAACATTTAATCATCCTATGTAAAACCAAAAAAAAAATTTTTTTAAAAAATATTCAAAACCATCAATTTATTATTTAAATCCGTAAAAAATAATTCGATAATTGTCGTTGATCCTTTAAAATTACTGCTTCAATATTGATTTGTTTCAAAAACCCGGAAAAAGCTCAGAAAAAAGCTTCATTTACGAGAAAAACAATTTTTTTAATCAGAAAACTTAAAAAAAAATTATTCAAACACGAAATAATTCAATTTTTGGCCTTAATAAACCAAAATTAATCCATTAAAAAAGTTGAAAAAAAAATCGCTTATTCAACTAGGAAATTTAATTTTATTTTATTGTCATCCAGAAAAAAAATCGCAAAACTCAAAATTAAAAAAGAAAAATTTAAAAGCATCAATTTATTTATTTTTAAAACCGTTAAAAGTAATTTAATAATCTGCTTTGATCCTTAAAAATTGTTCAAATATCGTTGTATTAAAAAATTCCGAAAAAACCTCAAAAACGCTCAATTTACAAAAAAAAAAAATCCTTGTAAAATCTTAAAAAATCACATTTTCTCCGTTGGAAACCGTCCTTGAAAAAATAAAAACTCAAATATATAAGTATAAGAAAAAAATTAAAAAATTAAAAAAAAATTAAAGTTGAATTTTTTCAATTTAAGTATGTTAAATTAAATTAAATATATAATCAATGATTGGAATGTTTTTTTTATGACATCCCGAGCCGAAAAAATGAGTATTTCTGCAGTCTCTTAATAGTCTTCCTGAATGAGACTATGACTGAGTATTTAATGAGTATTCCAGTTGGGACTGAGGAATACTTCTGGAATACTCTTATAAATCTCTAAATGGGAGACGAAATAGAGCCTTGTGGGATATTCATAATTATAAATGCCTAATATAGCGACGCTGGCGAGACGCACCAAAGACTGTATTGGTGCGTCTTCTATATATTGACGCGTGCGAAACGTAGCGAAAATTTTCCAAGTCGATAATTTGGAGAGTGAAAAGTCTAAGTCGGCAGTCTCCCTGCCGTCTCTCGAGCATCTTTCAGTTGAACACTATCGATAATTTGGAGAGTGAAAAGTCTAAGTCGGCAGTCTCCCTGCCGTCTCTCGAGCATCTTTCAGTTGAACACTTAGAAAAATTCGACAAAATACTCTCAAAGAATCTTTTGTCAGTCTCTGAACCATCTTCAAGTTTCTGACCTTCAAAATTGTTTCTATGTTCGAGTCTCCCGATAATCTCTTAATCATCACTCACGTAGAGAATTGTCAGTCTCTGAACCATCTTCAAGTTTCTGACCTTCAAAATTGTTTCTATGTTCGAGTCTCCCGATAATCTCTTAATCATCACTCACGTAGAGATCTAGTTTATGAGCTCCTAGCAATCTTTATTCCGTCTCTGAATCCGAGATATCCAACCAATCTCACGGTGAGAGATTTTTGCAAGACTTTGTGAATACTTTAGATCACGTAGAGATCTAGTTTATGAGCTCCTAGCAATCTTTGTTCCGTCTCTAAATCCGAGATATCCAACCAATCTCACGGTGAGAGATTTTTGCAAGATTTTGTGAATACTTTAGCGCATAAGTATCTGAAAAAGTGACGCTACAGAGACGATGATTTTCAGAGCGATGACTGTGAGAGATGCTATTGCAAGATTTTGTGAATACTTTAGCGCATAAGTATCTGAAAAAGTGACGCTACAGAGACGATGATTTTCAGAGCGATGACTGTGAGAGATGCTTGAAAGACTATAGGGAATACTCAGTATGCAGTGGAATACTGGTGGAATACTTTCGGAATACTCATTTTTTCGGCTCGGGATGAGATTGTATTTTTACGATGTGATGAAAGCTCAGTAAGCATGGGCTTAATGTTTTTGTCATTTTGTTTATTTTAGATGAGATCAAAGGGTGAGGATAATGAGATTGTATTTTTACGATGTGATGAAAGCTCAGTAAGCATGGGCTTAATGTTTTTGTCATTTTGTTTATTTTAGATGAGATCAAAGGGTGAGGATATAGAGTGATGAACAGATGTAAATTATTGATGACATTATCATAGAAATAAATCAAGAAAGAGTGAGTGAGAGCGCGAGGAAGCGGGGGCAATATAAAGGCCTCAGTTTAACAAACGGATCCTGGCCTTCATTAGCGTGATACACGCATTATCGCTGGCGTGCGGTAGGTGTTGTTGGAGTCTCGCGTGACAATCTGCGTGCATATATGGTCGCACAGTAGTACTCTGATGTGAGATTCAAGGCACGATAAAATCTTTCAAACTCAAGTGCCTTGTACATACACGACTACTTTCAAATATCATAATGTTTAATCTTGTTTGAAATAATTGCTGACAAATCTCCTAATTTATTCATCAGATACTGTCCCCAAAATATAATTACCAATTACCTATTGAATTCATTAAATCTAAATTATTTTAATCTATATACTAAAGTGTGTACAATTAAATCATGAGCAGTTTTTTTTTCTCAAATTAAATTAGATTTTCACAATTATAAATTTCTAGGAATAACTTTATTGATTTTATATTCTCAAGTATATTAGAGTTGACTTGGAAGAGTCACATGAATGCAAGGCCATTATAAACGTCAGAATTATCAGGCCAAGAGGAGAGAAACAAGACGTCACTCAAGCCACGAGCCATCATCGATTTGTATCGTTGTACGATAGCTATCACAATTGGAATCTATCGATAAGCCGAAGAAAAAAAAACTAAGGACACAATTTATACGTTATCTCTGCCACGTCGCAAAAAAAAAAAAACATCTCACGTTCGCATATATACTCAGAGAGAACGCTGAAATAAACTCCAATTCTCTCAAATTGGATAAAAAAATTCGGATTAAAAATTCAATTTTATCGAGTGAAAAAAAAATCAGCACAACCCTATAAATACTTTTTTAACAATATAAAAATTTTACAGTTTTATAGTTCAAAAAAATATTAATAAAAAAATTTATAACTAATTTGGCACGGTAAAAAAATTATTATTATCGTGCACGGTGAAAATTATATGTAATATGATTGATAAAAATTCTGTAACTACGATTTTGCATAGTAAAACATGTTATTATGCACGGTTAAAATTTTTTAAATACAATTTAGCACGGTAAAAATTATATTTAATATATATATTTGTATTAAATGGTAGAAATTGCAAAATTTTAAAAATATATGAAGAAAAAGCTTTCAAATTCAGAACGGTAAAAAAATAATGATGATTTTGCACGGTAAAAATTGTATTTTTAATTTTGCACGGTGAAAAAAAAAAAACAAACAAACATTTTAACACAATTTTGCATGATATATAAAAATTATACTAGATATACATTTCATGAAAATATGACAGTATTTTATATTTCATTAAGAATTGAATTTATACACGGTAAAAAAATTATAAATAATTCCAATCAACGGCAATAATTTTATTGGGCGATAAAAAATATATATATAATTAATTTTGATTCTACTAAAAAAAATGAGTTAATTGCACGGTAAAAAACAAATTATTTTAACGGTCATAAAGATATTTCAACAAATATGACACAATAAAAAAAAATAATAATATAGTTATTAGAACACATGTTCAAAGGGTCAGTGGTCGAACAATTTTATCGCAAAATTATTACTTGTTATAAACATGTGTGTGTCTTAAATCGCCTATGCCAGTGAAACTTTCTCCGCAGGTTTTTTTTTCTCTTGTGGCTCCAATGAATATTTCAGTGAAGCATATCGTTGCGTGATGCACAACTAGCAGCGCCCTCAATGGTCAACTCGAATAAGTTTTTATTGTTTTTCACTATATATATATACAGCGTAGAGAAAATATTTCGATAAATTTTTTTTTTTTCATTCATTATTTATAGCAAATAGAAAAATGTTGTGCAGCTTTGCACGATGGATTATAGTTAGTTGGATATAGAAAAGAATGTTTTTCCGCGATCACCCTTTTTCTCGTCACCCTTTTATTCCCCTCGGCGCGATCGCGACGCTGAAATCAAATGAGAAATGTCAATGCAATCGTTCCAGTCGCCCTTATTTCCGTAATTCTGGAATCGAACATACGGGCGTAAATTCGGACGAATTTTTTGAAAATCCCGCACAATGCCATGTTATTGCATGTGTATGAAGAAAGTTACGACCATGTGTGTATCTCACCGCACCTTTCCCAACCCTTATTATTGCTCAACCCTCGCATAATCCGGCTCATGATTGCGCCAATAGTCAGAATTCTCAGTCTGTCAGTAGCTCATAAATAAATTCCCATCTCAAAAATTCAATTTTACAATAATTATCTATTTTTACTAAACAAAAAAATTATAACAAGAGTGATATTTCATGTAAGAAAATTTTTTTTTATCCTAAATAACTTAATAAAATTTTTGATGAATATTTTTATACTGTAAAACAATTTTTTTTTTAAATTTCAAATGAAAATTGAAAAATTGAAAAAACTTTTTTTACTCAAAATTCAATTGAGCAGCTTTGGAAAAATTGCGAGTGTTCGTAATTGCCCAGTAGAGAGAGGGAACAGTGAGACGGAGAAAGGGAAGGGGCGCCAGTAGAGTTTTATATGGTAGGGGATGAACATAAAGGTACTCGTGTGACAGATCAGCACAGGGCCACGAGCCGGCAGTATATACCTTCAAGCTCGTTTTAGAGGGATGTAAGTGTTATATCTCGGTGAATTTATCAAAAAAGGACGTGGAAAGATCTAAAAAAAAGTGTGGAAAGTGCCTGCGACCGAGACAACTACACGTAGGGGGTGAAAAAGTATCAAAAAAAAAAGAAACAGATGAAATCGGTAACACACGTAGCACGTCAACTTCTCACCTCGTGACAAGTCTTATTTCCATAAGCTCTTACACCTTCAAAAACATCCCTTCGATTGGAGAAAAATAGAAAAAAAAATTTTTTTCCACCAAAAAATAGAAAAAAAAATTTTTTTCCACCAAAAAATAAAAAAAAAAATTTTTTTTTTCGTGAAAATAAAATTTTTTTTATTGATTAATCGAGGGTTATTTTTCCCCGCGCGATTCCTCAGCTCGAAACTTCCCTTGAGACCCCCGAGAGCCATTGTCCGCCAATGGAGGCGCGTAGAAATTCCACCCCTGGCTCGCCTGGACATCCCTTCTCGCGCCTATACCGGCCAACAACCCCCTCCTGAAAAATTGTGCCACGTGCCGATAACGCCCTTGTACGAAAAACCCAGCCGAGTTTCACGTCGACGTCTTCCGTGTCAACACCGAGACCTAAAGGCCTGTCCCGCGGGTGCGGATATTCGCGCAATGTGTGGAATTTTGGTTTCATCGCGCTCGTGACATTTTTTTTTTTATCTCATCCGACATATTTGTGTATCGATAGTATTATGGATGGCGACACAATAAAAATGGTGGAATTCAATGAATTATATTGTGGTGCATCATTTAAGTGATTGAGATGATTGTTCGCAGTTGAAAATTATGACAATTCATTGTAGTATTTATTACACTAATTGGTCAATTGGACCTTTAGGAGCGGGAACAAGGGAGGTAATGACTCATTCAATTATTTCGTATTTTAGTATTAATTTTTTTTAATTGAATATTTTCGCGGTTTTTTAATAATATTTTATTTTTATTTTTATTTTTATGTTAAAAAAATTTACATCGAAAACACATGCATGAGGAAATTATAAAAATTTCTACCCTATTTTTTTATACTTGTTTTTTTAAGAAACACCCAAAAATTAATATATTTCAAATTATTTCTAATATTAAAAATTTAATTTAATCATTTTTATGCATTATAAATAATAAAAAAAATTTGGATAAAAAAAAAATTTTACACTAATTGGTCACAAATTATAGCTGTCCGAAAATGGTTATTAAACATTTATTGCGTCGATAATTTCGATAAAATTGTTCATGGGGGTTCATTGAACGTTGCGAGACAACAGAGTAAAACTTTCACAATTTCAAACTTAAAAAACAAAAAAAAAACTTTCCAATTAAACAGAGAACGAAAAAAACTTCAACACTAAATTTTTCGCTCAAAAATACGAATTTAATTACTATATATTATTTAATAAAATAAAAATCTCACGATAATTTAACAAAAAACAGTTCATAAAACAGTCTCAGTAATTTCCCTGTATTTTAAAGTAAACAATGAGAAACAGCCGCGCACTTTTCAAGTATGTGATGGAGGTGAAAGGACTCTGTCCGGTTAAAACGTATCATCTAATTGCGGTGACATAGCAGGGTGCCTAATGTCGCAAGGGGCCATCGAGTGCCCACTGCACACAAACACAACTACTCTGCGCATTCACATGTGCCAGGAAGTGACAGTGGCACAATTTTTTTTTATCTTACGCGAGGGAGAGTGTCGCACGATGAATTTGATCGACACAAAGCTCCAAGTCGCGTGACAAATTCGATAAAATTTATGGAAACTAAATATCCCTTTAAATGCCTGAAAAAGCAACGTATAAATTAACACGAATAAAAATTTTTTTTCGCTGTAAAAAATGCAGTGCCAGATTTTATACAACATGTGCAGACTCAAATAACCATCACAAAAAAAATATATATATATCATACATGTATATTTTATTGTGAATGAAAAGAATTTCATTTCCAATGCGCGAGAACACAATTCCTGAATTTCCCAAATTTATCCCCAAAAGCGAGGGCGTACACACATGACTCATGTGCACCCCCATTCTCCACCCTTGTTTCTCGACCGCATGTCCATCGAAAACGACGGCAGTTAGGGGGTGTCTCGTATTTGAACTCTGACAACTTTCGTTTTTCTTTTCTTTACGTATATATATATACTCCCCTCTTCGCCGTCTTGCCGTCTTACCCCGCAACTTTTATCCCAAATACAGGCGGTGAAGACTTCCATTTTTGGCCCCTCGCTAAAATCATTATGAGATTCGTAAATTAATGCTGTCATGCGTCTCCAACAGTAGTTGCTTTTCCCAATTCAAACCCTCAGTCCTCACTCTTTTACCATCGACATAATAAAATATATTGTTGGTTCGTCATAGATTTATTTGATTTATAATTCCCCATACAAATTGGAAAAATTATTTCATTTATTAAAGTGTGATAATATCGACACAAAAAAAAACAAATTGTTTCTCTTTTTTTAAGCAGAAATTTTTCTAACAAAGTATTAATTAGTTTAATTAATTAATTTATCAAATTACTGAACAATATAAAATTAAATTTTTTTTAATAAAATTGAAATTAATGTTTTTAATGAAATAAATTAAAATATATAAATAAAATATTCATTAAAAATCTTAAAAGTAGCAACAATTGAGCATTATTTATATATAGAATAACGATTAAGAACGTTTGGTTGTGATAGAAAAAAAGTTTTTTTTTTTGTGGAAATTTTGAAGATCGCATGCGCCTTTTGAAAATATCGCAATTTTCGTGATTTTTTTTTAGTTTTTCAACGATAACTCAGTAAATAAACGAGATATCGAAAAATATCATAATAGTAAAATTATTAAACATTAAATTTCCTAAAAAAATATATCAAATATTTTTTTTTTTTCATATTTTTTATAATTTTCGAAAAATTACCATTTTTTTGAAATTTTTATTTTACAAAAATATTTCGAAAACGAAGCAAAATATCGAAAAATTTTACTCTACATTTTTTGAAGAAAATTAAACCATTAATAATTTTTCTTTTATCATATTTTCTGCTAAATCACTTATTCACCGAGTTATCGGCAAGAAACGATAAAAATCACAAAAAATCCTACAATTCAAATACGCCTTTGAAAATTTGTTAAAAAAAAAAATCTTTTCTCCCTATTAAACGTCTTAAAACTAATTTTCAAATGTTATCAAACTAAAAAAAAAAAACCTTTTTTAAACTGCTGTAAACTCGACCACTATTTCCTTTTTGTTTACCATTAAATAATGACGCAATATCAATCATCTATAAAAATTATCTTCAATCAAAAAGACAACAACAACAATTAACCTCATACATCAAGTAGTGTAATAACCTTTTATATACAATAAAAATTAATTTTCTCATTCCGAATGTTCACAGCGGGCCAAAAAATAAAGCGGAGGAGGCGTCGCTGTACGCGCAAATGACTTGATGCACTAGCAAATGGCGTCAACAGTGGGCCGAGAGACAATGCTGGTGGCCCAGTCGAGTGAATTCGACAGCGAGTGTTCAAGCGGCGGCGGCGGCGACGAGCGCACAGACACCCGCAAACGACTGCGCGCCGACGACGCGGACGGAAGCAGCCCAAAAAAACGCCGAAAGCAAACAACCCCAGTGCGTTTCCCAGCATCATCACTGCAGGGCGGTGAATCCGAGGAGGAGGAGGAGGAGGAGGAGGAGCGAGACGCGGACGACAACGGAGACAGCGAAAGCACCTACGAAAAAGGTAAGACACTATCGGATCAGGCGCGGGATGAGAATTTAAACACGGAATTCCGCTGTCAAATCTGCGGTCAATCATTCGACACAAAGGGCAGCCTGTCGCGTCATTTGTACGAGCACGAGGGCCAAGTGCGAGTGAAAATCGAGCCGCAGGATGAGACCGAGGCTCAATTGGGTCTAAACATGCAAAATATCGCGACATCCTGGCTGTCAAGTCATGCACAAGCTCAATTGTACCCTCAGGAGCCCGATTGGTCGAGTCCCAACGCAGTATCTAGCCTACCGACGCTGCCCTTTCCCGGTGCACTGGCCCAATACCTGCCCCTGCCGGCTTTCGGCCTTGATGGGCAGCTGCCGCGCATGCCCGTGGGCCCGGCACCCATCCGAATCTTCAATCCGGACGCCTACTGCGACCTCTGCAACAAAGAATTCTGCAACAAGTATTTTTTAAAGACCCACAAGGCCAATAAACACGGAATCTACGTGGATCCACCTTCCAGCACGGGTGCAGAGACCAATGGAACCGTGCAGCCCACGTCCAGCATCAAGATCGAGCCACAGAGGGTGGAAGTATTACCGATGGTGTGTGAAGTTTGTCAGAAAAGGTTCAAAAATGAGGATTCTCTGCGTAAACACCGGCAAAAAGCTCATGAAACGCCGGAACCCGAGTCACTAGCAGTTCCAGAGGAGGAACGAGAGGTTTACCGAGGTAGTCCCAGCTCAATGGAGGCTCTGATGCGCCAAGAAATGGGAGTCGAGCAGGAGGACAGTAAGTTTTTGCCAGCACCGAGACACCTGTCACCACAGAGCAGTCAGCAGGCGCGAGAGTGTGGTTTTAATGTTGACGGACTTCGACGTTTGGGTGTCATTAATCCAGATGCATTCTGCGAAATTTGCTGCAAGGAGTATTGCAATAAGTACTTCCTAAGAACTCACAAAATGAAGCGTCACGGCATTCAGATACCGGACGATGACAAGTCACCGACGTCCGGCGAGTCTGGAAACAGTTGGCATCACATTCAGACCAGTCCGTTGAATCTCATAGTCACTGAGCACGTTCCTGAAGTCGTGGATTCAAAGGACGAAGTAGAGTGTCACCCGTGTGACCTGCGATTTCGCAATTTGCAACTGTACAAAACCCACATTTCGATGAATCATCAGGATGACGACGAAGCCAAGAGTCCAAAGGTCGATTCGGATGATGTACACACGGATTCCATTTCCGAGGACTTGCAGAAACTACAAACAATGATTTTACAGCTGAATACCTTAGAAACAAGCAGTACACTGACCTGCGGCATCTGTGGCTGCGAGTGTGAAAACTCTCTCACTTTGAAAACCCATATTGCACTGGAGCACGCGGGTAGTTTGAACGATGAATCATCGTCTCCACCGCAGGCTTTGGACAATCCAATGCCCTCTGCTTACTGTATGATCTGCGATAAGGACCTGCGTAATCCGGAGGCGCTGCGCCAACATGTTGCCGAAGAGCACTCGACCACCAACTCAACTAATCCGACGACTATTTCGCTTGCCGCAACGACAACACCCGTACCCACAGCCCTTCCTCAACTTCAACCACCTCCGATCCCTCCGCCGCCCGACAAGAAGCTCAGCTCGATGACGCCCACGTCGAGCTACTGCGAGATCTGCAACAAAGAGCTGTGCAACAAGTACTTCATGAAGACACACATGCAGCGAATGCATGGCATTGAAATCGAGAATGGTTCGCAAATTGGCGGAGTCATCTGCAACATTTGCAACAAGGAACTGTGCAGCAAATACTTCCTACGTGTCCACAAGCAGAATACTCATGGAATAGTTGATGAGAGCACGTCTACAAGTAAACAGGAGAACTATGAACAACCAAGTACCGATGAAGCTCAATTAAAAGCCGATAATTTTGGGGATTTGAGTCATCGATACTTTACACACTTTACCGAAGTTTGTCCGGTTTGCAGTAGACGTTTTCGCAGTATCAAGTGGCTGAAAGCTCACCTGCTGGGTGATCATGGTAAAGCTGGACTGGACAAGTGGCGTGAATTGGAGCAACACTATCAGAATGCGCCGAAAAATCGGTCAGGAGCTTCGTCGGCAAGCAGAACGACTCAACAGAATCCGAATTTAAAAATACCCAACAGTTTAGAAGTGAATCAACACCTGAAAAGCGATTATCCAGCTTTGGGAAATCAGGTTTTGTCAAGTCTTTTTGGTGAAGAGCCTCAAACGAAAAATTATCGATGCTCCTATTGCAATTTCTCGACGACAGTACTTCCTTTTCTATTTTTGCATGAAAGATCACACACTAACAACCCGGAAAATATGAATCCTGAGAGTGGATTGCAGTGTCCAATTTGCTCGCAAGCTTTTCCGCAACCTGAACTCTTGCATCATCATCTATTGACGCGTCATCAGTTTTCTGGATTGCTGTCACAGTTCCAGCCGCACAGTCAGGCTCCACAGGTGGATGGGCAGGAGGTTTTCGAGCAGAAAGACGTGGAGGCGAAGGATGAGCGGGTGCTACCGAGTCCGCAAGTTGAGGGAAATAAAGCCAAAGAGATTCCAGCTGTGGAGGTGACTCCTCAAGGTGCCTACAGGTGTGCCCAGTGTGGTTTGGCCACTGCCAATCTCAATAGAATCAAGAAACACGTCAAGAAGGACCACAAAAGCCTCGGGGATCCAGTTGACAGTGTTATCGACGAGCTCAGCAAGACTCTGAGGGATGTTGCCAATAAGCACAAGCTTCCTGCCAGCTATGCTATGCCTCAGGACATGAATTCTAATCCTGACGCCACTGTGATGCAGCCGTTCATTATTGAAGAACGCGATTGCGAGGTAAATTCTGATGAATCACGACTTGAAAGGAGGTTTGTTCCTGCTCTGATCTATCTTCCTGTGCGTGCAAGAGTTAGCAGTGCTCTTACCACTTCCTTTACCCTCAGTCCTGCCTAAAATCTCTCCTACTCTTGGTACAACCCTTGGTACTACGTTGCTATAGTCACTCCTGATGATTCCGCTAGTTTTTTACGTTTTTTTTTTCGCCAATATGGGTTAAATAAATTTTTTTTTGGGTTACTGAGTAACTGATGCTGTGACTATAATGATGAAACTATTGTTGAATTAGTCAGTTCTATGAGTATGATGTTTCTAAACAGTTTCTCATTCGAATTCTTAAAAAAAAAACAAAGGGAAAAGAAAAAAAATATTTTTTTAACGAATTTTTATACACTATTGACTTTTTTTAATTGTCACTACGTCGCATTTTTCTCTTGGGTATAATTAATTAATTAATTTTCGAAAAATATTGAAGAAATAATAAAAAATGATTGAAATAAAAAAAAAATACAGTGAGGGCTCTGCATTTAAAAATTGTCGTTGTTAGAATATTTTAATGGTATAAAGTTGTCTTGTAAATAATTAACTAGTTATTATCAGTGAAATGATTAATGAAGAAAAGTTCCTATAATTTAAATGCAGGCCTCAAACTGTTGTTTATCAGGGAGAAAAAAAAATAAATAAATAAATTATAAAGTCAAAGAGGAAAAAAGACCGTGTGACATAATATTTCTCGTATAATATATATTATTTTCCGACTCTCCAACAAAAAAATAATTTATAAAATAGATGGGAAAAAAAATAAATGAATAAACAAATAATTAAATGAGGAAAAAAAAAAATGAAATAAAAACTAAACTCAGGGTGGATGCAGTATAACAACGCAACAAAAAGTACAATCGTATACACAGCCAACGCATTTATAAAATAGATTTATAAAATAACGTCGTTTATAATATTTAAAAAGAAACAAAAAAAAAAAAAATGGAGAGAGCGCAATTATTTGTGTAACCATAAATGTGTGTGCATAATAAGGGAAAGTAATCCGCGCTTATAGAAAAAAAGTCTCGTAATAAAAAAAAAATCAAGTTCTAGTCGAAAAAAAAAAAAAAAATTAATAATAACAAGTCTAGTCTTGATACGATATTTTAACATTAAAAAATTAATATTGTTATTTCTAACAGACTTGAGAAAAATTACTGTTTATGCGCACCGTGCCTTGCATCTCTGGGAACTCAAAATCAAAAAAAAAAAATAAAATAAAATAATGGAAATGAGTAAATTAATTTTTTTGCCTGAACTACATTTAATGTTGACATAAAAAATTAGCAATTAACCAAATTAATTACTCCGATTGTATGGAAAATTATCGTGACAATGTGCCAAAACTTTCTCCCCTACGATAACGAAAAAAACATTTTTTTATTTGCAAAATTCATCTTTATTAAAGGAAAAAAAATTTTTATTGTGTCATAAATTAATTTTGAAAATAATGATTTGAGAAAACAAATCGCGGTAAAGTGTTGAAATATGGTAAAAATACCAAACGGAAAGTCCTCACGTTAACAAATGACGTCTGAGTAAACGTTCGCGAGCGCCAGGTACTGCGGAAAGTAGACAGCTGTGCTCGCAATGACCACGTCTCGTCAGTTAGACAGTGAAAACGCAGCCGGCCCGCAGCGACTAACCCAACAATCGAGGCGCGCACGAGAGTGAAAACCGCGTAGGTATTATAGTCAGCACATACAAATGCACGACAGAGAGTGGTCATCAGTCGCGCGCGCACATGGACAGCAAAGTTTTCAAGTCCGTGAGGCAAGGGGATGAATGAAGGCCGCGTTGGCACGACACGTTTCCGCTCGGTGCTCACGCCCACCCACTTCACCCCTTGTGCTCTCGCACTTTTCGCGAAAATATCAGTATTTATCATCGACTGCTATTAACAGCAAAAAAAAATAGAAAGTAAAAAAAAATATTTAAATCGTCCCTCACTTATTATTTATTTATTTCGTGTTTTTTTTTTACTCCATCGCCGTCACGCTCTGATGTTGAAACAAGTCACGCGAGAAACCATCGTTTTTCACCCTACACATCATCATCCCCTAGATTTTACAGTTGATTGGAAAATTTGGGGAAAAAATTCCTATATTCACTCAATTTTTATTTTTATTTAAAAAAAAACTTCATTACAGACCTAAAAAAATTCAGAAAAACAAATTATTTTCTAAATTCGAATAAAAATCAGAGAGAACGATAATTTATAATTATTTTGAAATTTTTTATATCTCAAATATCTGAAAAACTGTTAAAGTTACAGATTTTTTACTAGATACCTTTTTTGTAAGTAATAAAATTCTCTTTAAAAAAGATCTCTAGTAGAAATTTCATAACTTGCATAATTTTCGATATATTTATGATAAAAAATGATAATGAATTTTTCAATTTTTTTTCCAAACATTGAAAACATTTATAAAAGTGAAAATAATTTTTTTTTTCAACATTAAAACTATATTTCATGATTGAAAAATTCAAAATTTACAACAAACAAAAATTTTTACAATTAAAATTGTTAAAAAAATACAAATCTTTGCTAAATTTTTTCACGAAAATATTTGGTATAGAGGTTGATAATAATAAAAATACATTTTTCTCACCCCCGCAGGGGGATTCTGTCATCATCATCCCCGAGAGTAACTTGAGTCGATCATGAATCATATAGTAACCCCGAACGGGCATGAGAGTTTCCAAAAATTCGAGTGAATTAGTATGCGCGCGCGCAAGCATTAACATATTTTAGGGGAGGAAGTTATCGGCCATTACGATGGATCTATTGAATGGAATCGGTGAGCAGAGAGAGAGAAAAAACGGGAAATATATAATATATGTACGTATACAGAGACAAAAAAAAGAGGGGAAGAAATAGATTTTTCAGAATAGCATTGTTGTCCGTGGAAAAATATCTGCATCTGGCGGACCTTTTTTTCCACACTGGAAAGAGGTCAGGCGCCATGACCTTGGTTATATTCTCAAGAGGGGAATATATATTTTTAGGGAAAAAATCCTGGGGTTATTCCCCCGCGCGCGAGTCACACGAGATATATACAATGACATGCAAACGCATCCAATGCAAATGGTCATGGCCGTTTTTAATTGCGTTGTCAGGCGAAACGATCGCCAATAAATCTTTTGTCAACGTTTAATGGCCTCTGCATATATGAAAATATATAATAAAGTATATACATATGTATAGGAAAAAATTTGTGTGCAGCGATGATGGGAATTATTTTAATTGTTATACCGATTCGATTTTATCGGTATTTAATCATAAAAATAAATGCCAACGACAGAGGGTGAAAATTCACATTTTTCCCGCATATCTCTCATATCAACGACTTATCATATTCCCCTGCAACTGATTTTATCTCAATTGTCATATACATGATACATCATTGATACAGTGAGAAGAAAAATTAATCCAACATTTTGTCACACTCGAATCGTAAATTTCGCTTTTTTTTTTCATGTAAATATTTGTTGAAAATTTTCAAAGTTATGAAAATTATACTAAGAACCTTTTTTCTAAAGAATTTTTCTAGCTACAAAAATAGTTTAATGAGAAAATCACATAATTCGCTTAGTTTTTGAGATATTTCAAAAAAAAACATCACTATTTTCTAACTGCTTAAAATTTTGCTTGGAATTTTTTTAATTGTCAAAATTTTTCGGAAAATTCTAAAAATACAAAAATTTTTAATAAGAACCTTTATTATAAAGAATTTTTCCATCTTTTAAAAAGGTTTTTTTATAAAATACCGTAACTCGCGTAGTTTTCCAAAAAAATCACATTATTTACAAACTTTAAATCTCTACATGAGATAAAAATTAATCAAAATTATCCACGATTATTTCTACTAAAAAAAAAAAATAGCGGATGGAAAAATCGCGTGTGAAAAGTGACTTTTCACCCGTGAGGGAAAAACCACCCGGTCGTGACGCATTTGCCTTGATAAAAAAAATTAAAATGAGCGCAAAATCAAACCTAACGAATAAATCAAAGAATGACAAGTGTATTTAAGAGAGTACCTATACGCTATATAATTAAACTTAATCATTGGTATAAAACTTGATTATACTAATGATTAATTACAATTAAGTCATTAGATAAATTGTAAGAATTAATTTTAGGGGTGTTACATGATCGTTGAGAGCTCAGGACTAAACGGCGTCACGCACGACATCAGAAGGGGCTCTAATTTGTATTCTAATTATACATAAGCCTCACTATATATATATATATACAAAAAGAAAAAATTAATTAACATATATCTAGTCATTTTCGATACAATTTACAAAATGCTAATTAAGCTAGTCCAACATCGTAGTCATTTGATTTAATTTTAATTTATTAAATAATTTGATGTTATTTTCAATTATTTTATAATTTTATACATCAATAAAATTTATTACTATAATTTTATTTGTTTGCATTGCATGTGTGTATTTTTTTCTGTTGTCATTTAAAAAAAGGGGGGACCCTACGCGACGAGTTTGCTAAAATATTGAATTTCAGAGGTGGTATGAACCGCATGACCAAAATTTCAGGGTTTAACAGTAATTCCATGGGGGGTTATTTCCGCAAACATGTCTCGCCCACGTCAAACCCCCTTGTTCCAGCCCCAGAAGGACCTAAAAATTTTTTTTATCGCTGCTAACGGGTGTCCGGAGGGTGGCGCGGGTTTTAAAACTGGCGCGGGACATCAACCCCCTCGCCCTGCGTGTACATACAAGCGTCAAACAAGAATGCAAACAGTTTTAAAGTGACGAATTTCGCACGCGTGTATATTTGAAAATTGATCTCTGCTTGGGGTGCCGACAATTTGCTTCAAATTGGGGAGTAAAATCGTAAAATATTATCATTAAGTATATCCCCCTAGTTACCAACCACCCCTACGCAATTATGAAATAATAAAAAAAAATTTTTCAGGGGTTGAAAATTTTTTTTTCAAGCATTGATGTAATTTTATGCGATTTGTAGAATTTTTAGCAGTTGGGGAAAAAAAAAAACAGAAAATCTTTTTTTTTCTCGCTCTCTTCCTTCAAACTTTAGGGGTTGATTAAAATTTTTTAACAATCAATTAAATAGTTCGGAATTTTCGACTTTTAAAGGTAAAAAAAATTTTAATTAGTGACTGCAAGGGGGAAGGGGGTAAAAATAAGGGTTGAAAACAATTTAGGGGTTGATAAAACAAACAATCAGCTTAACATTTTAATACTTTTGATTTTTTAAGTTAGACAATTTTTTTTTGATGAGTGGGGGGTAGGAAGAGGGGGTAAAAATAAGGGTTGAAAAATTTTTGGGGATGAAAAATTTGTCACCGAAAAAAAATTGTTTTCCACTTTTTCAGCATGATTAAAGAAATTTTCAAAAAATTTTTGATCAATTTTTTTAGGGATGAAAAATTTTTGTCAATTATAGGGATTATTTTTTTTCAACATTATGACAAATTCTCAGTGATCGCGTGCTCATGAAAATAACTAATGTAACCGCGTGAGCACTCGAGATATATATATATATATATATATGTATGTCTAAAAAGGGGGTTGAAGTTGTTAATAATTCGCAAGGGCGAATACACATCAATGCAATCGATTTTACGCCTCTTTCGTGTGTATTCCATCGACTCGCAAGCGGTTTTTCTTTATTGGGTGGCGCGGAACGGGGTCGAATCGACGTCGCGGCGCAACGAGACGCAGGGGATGAAAATAAAAAAAGAAAATAAAATAAAATAACAAGCGCGCACCCAGAGGGCTAAAGATTTTCGTCGTCACAAACTCTAACGACCAACGCGCCAGCAAATGACGACGACCATCTCCCTTTTTTCTCTACTTCAACTCCCCCGCGCCATCAGCCACCCCCTCAAGCCTGCTCCGCAGAGTTTGTATCACCCTCCTTTCCTATCACACACGCCCACGCACAAACTATACCGTCCACCCGCACTCTCTGGGCCTGAATAAAAATCAATAATATCTTGCGGTTTCCAAGAGCTCGGAAAAACACGCTCCCATCCCCTTACAGGGGAGGTTAAGTCACCTCCCTCAACTAATTTTCTTGAAAAACTTTTTTTTTTCTCCGCGTAAAAAAAAATTTCCATTAAATTACACTAAAAAAAAAAGAAAAACTCAGCAAAAAAAAATACCCACCCCTTTAAAAAAAAATACGAAAAAACTTTTTTAAACGAAAAAACCATTTTTCAGTTTCGAAATATCGATGGAGGATTAAAAAACTCCATTAATTTACACTCAAAAAAAACTCCCCCCAAAAAAAAAAACACTTACCCCCTTAAAAAAAATATAAAACCTATTTTTTTTTTTTTAGATTTTTTTTTTTAATGTTTGAGGGATGAGTTTTTTGAGTGGAAAAAAGTTTAATGATTTTTTTTTTATTAAATTTAGGCTGATGCACACAGGGGAAAAATATTATAGAAGAGCTTAAAAGCTCTCAAGTCCCCGGGGAGGGTAAACGAACTGCCGGAAAAATCACAAGCCTCTCGTTGGATTTCTTGGCGCGTCTAAAAGCAGATATCGAACGGGCCGGAGAGAGTTTTCTGAATGTTGCGCCACCTCGCCACCCCTCGGCTGACCACTTGAAGCTTTGGACCTCTCGCCTCTGCTCATCAAACCCTGGCCAGTCTGATGGTGTGGTATAGTGGATTGCAATTATCAAAGTCTCCCCCTCGTCCTCATTCTCTTGACCATACTTCCCTATCAAGCTCTATAGTCTGCAGCCATTTTACCGCGCTCCTACCCCTTGGATATCTAAAGCTCGACTTTCTTCGCGTCCTCCCCCAACTACCCCATACACACACACACACACAATTTTGCACAGTCTGTCGCTCAATTCCATCCTCCCCTACTCTTACACACCAACTTCCAAATTTCTTTTGCTTTTTTTAGCCATAAAAATATACAGCCTTTTATATTTCTTATCACCCTATAAAAAATACATTGAACTAATATTGCTAAAAATAGCCTTTTGATATTTTTCTGAAAAAAGAGAAAAAATATAGAAAATTGGTAAATTTGTTAAAATTATAGAAAAAGTTTTTAAAATAATTTTTTAAACCATTTTTCAAGAAAAAAAAAAAATATATTGAAAATTTTTATGATCATTAGTTGAAGGGGTAGTTTTTGTTTAAACCGTGATAACTCGTAATCTAAGGGAGATATAGGAAAATGCCTCGGAATGTTTTTTATAGAGAATTCAATTTCCGACAAAAAATGTCATTAGGGTCATTCCCGTGCCTGAGATATTTTCCGAGATATTGCGAACCGAAAAAAAAAATTCGGAAAAGTTGTAGTCTTTCTCGACCAATTGGGCAATTGATAACTTTGGAAATTGAAGTTCCAAAGTGGAGAAATACGGCGGCTGACGGCAAAAGTATTCGTGGTTACCATCATCGATGTTGGGCCCACACCCCCAAAGACTATATTCTTTTCATCCCCTTGAAGCAGCCATGATCAAAAGGGGACGAGAGCTCTCGGTATTTCTACGACAACGCGAGAAACGTGCCGGTTTCTTGATCACCCCTCCTCTACATCCCTTAATTTCGTCCTTCAACCCTCGCAATTTTTTTCCCGCAACAATTCTAATTTTCTTTGGTACTGCAAATTTACTCGGAGAAAATCAAATCTTAGAAATATATATTTCTTTATACACAACATGAGAAAAAAATCACCCCCTTTCACCCTTATAAATTTTTCCATCCTTAAAAGTAAAATTCTGAATTCAAACCAAAATGCAAAATAAAATGCCTCAAAAATGTACCCTTGAAAAAAATCAACCCTTAAAAAGTTCACCCCCCCCCCCTGCAACCCCCAAAATTCATCCGGTATTTCAATCCTAAAAATTGAAACATATTATCTTGAAAAACTAAAATTTTTCAAGTTTGCATTTCAAATTTTATCGTATCTGGACACTCACCCCCTTTCACCCCTAAAAAAAATCTCACCCCGAAAAAATTTTTTTTTTAATAAACGAACTTATGACGAAATTTATGGTCAATAATTTTGGGGAAGAAAAAAAAAAGAGTATGAAAAAATTCTGAAACTACCCCTTTACATCCCCTGAAAAAAATTGTAAGTATTTTTATCTACGTTGACGACAATGACAAAAATTAAGCAGACAATATTTTTCATGAAATCGGGAAAAACACGAGGACAAGGGGTTGAAAAGGGGTTGTACGCGTGAAAAGCAACCCTTTATTTATCCAAGGGACCGTCGATCACGCGAGGGCAAAAACTTCTCCATCAGGGAAAAATTCTATATATTGAAAATACAGCAAAATCTAAGGGATGATGACGCGAAAGGAGAAAAAGAGAGGGTGGGTTAAATCGAGGGGTGACTACATTCATTTCTCCTGGATTTCACCCTAAAATTTCAGCTGTACTCACGGTCCATCCACGAGCTGACGATCCACGATTCAATTTCTACATTCACCCCGATTTACACAATATTTTGGAAATCCTTTATAAGATTTTTCACCCCTCGTGCACTGGCTTAGGCAATTCCATTGTCCAAGAGGCACGAACACGACAGATGGGAGATTTTTTGATTGTACACAGAGCGCGAGTTTCTACGCGGCCATCGGCGAATTTCACGAAAAATGTGAAATTAGGGTTGCAAACACGTCAACGAAAAAAAAACGAGTGGGGGGAGGGGTAGTAAAGCTATATTAACATGGTCCAGGTGAATAGCTCTAGTCAGCTAGAAATAATTTTACCCCTTTCGCCCATTTTTTTTCTTCAAACCAAAAAAAAAAAGACCATCCATCTGCTTTACTATTTTTTTTATGAAAAAAAAATTTTTTTCACGACTTGGACTATATTTCAAGTTCCTAATAATAAATAATAAAAATCTAAAGTTCCTCAATACTGTGAGCTTCATACATAAAAAAATAATAATAATTTTCAACTTAAAAAAAAAAATATTTTCATTCCTGACCAAGCATATGCCTCGAATAAAAAAAAAATGATGCGAAAAAAAAAAAAAAAATACAAAATGGTGGATCTAGTCCATTTACGATAATAATTACTGTGGAATAGAAAAAATATTGTCTTAAAAAAATATATACATACATAAAAGCATATATGTAGTGTCTGTATAGCGAATATATTAATATATAAAACGAGAAAAAAATCAAAATTAGTTTATAAATTCATAAATAATCTAAATTAATAGTCAAGATAAAATTTATATATATATTCTGAAAAAAGTTTATGTATTTGAGAGTTAAAAAAGCAAAAATCTCAACGAATTACGTCATTCAGGGTTCCTAACATTAAAAAAAAAAAAAAAAATCCCTCAAAAATAAGAAGAAAAATGAGATAATAAAGGGAGAAATCACCAGGACGATAATATATATAATTAAATAATCAATTAGAATTTTTGGCAGTGATTATAAATGTAAAGATGTGAAACGTATGTTTTAATGACTTTTATATAGATGTAATATGTAAATATAATTCATTGTATTGAACGATTGTGAGGAGTGAAAAAAAAAAATATGAATGACTAAACAAACTGCATAAAAAAATTCGAATGACTATAATATTTATCATATAAAATTAATGTTGAAGAAGAACAAAAAAAAAATTGTACATATTCACACAAACAAAAAAAAATATTTATTTCAAAGACAAAAAAAAAAAAACAAAAAAAAAAGAGTATTATCACATTTAATCACGTATAAACGTATAAAAACTGTGATTTTCATTTTTTTAACGATAAAAACTGAATTTAAATAATTGTTTTCCTATTTTTTTTTTTATTTGTGTACAGTGCACGATGTATATGTACAACAATACTATTATTTATATAAAAAACAAAAAAAAAACAGCATATTAAATAATACATCTATAATATTATTATTTAGATTTAGATATATTTATATATAAATATATATATAATGGTGTGATAAAAGCAAAAAATCAAAAAATCAAAATCAAAATTAATTTTAAGTACTTTAAGGACCTGAAAAATTTGTTAGTAACCTGAGGAAAAAAAAAAAAATTTTTTTTTTGTCATTAATTTGACATAAATTTATACAAGATGTAAACACCTATATATATATAAATGAAAAAAGGCATATTCAATAAAAATATAGGAAAAAATCATGATGATTTAAAAAAATAAATAAATAAAATGCGAGGAAAATTATTTTCCGCGAAAAAAAAAATGTCTATTTCTATATTCAATATCCTGGCACATACCAATCAGGTAAGTACAAAACTTTACTCTGACGTCACTTAAAAAAATAATTGTCTATTCACTAAACGTCCTATAACTTCCGGGATAATCAGAAAAAATAATTGTCATATCATAAAAAAAAAAAAAATGATTTTAATGAAGATAAAAAATCCCAGATATTAAAAATAAAATTTTCCTGTACGCTAAAAAATTCCAGAGACAACAATTACATAAATTAAATTTATAAAATTGTATTAAAAATAAAAATACCAGGCTCTCTGATATTTTTAAATTTATAACAAACAAACAGTTGACATAAAATTCACAGAAAATTCGCTCAGTCTCAATTATTCCTATAATAGGCTTTTTGCCGTGTTTTATCAGCCACAATCAACAAAATCAGCTCTGAAACAAGCTCAATCCAATGAATAATCATTTAAACACAATTAAAAAAATTAACAACTAATTGTTAAACATGTGCGTGTCTTCCATATCACTTTAAACGCTTATCGCATATATTTCCGGCGTAAAAACGGACTTGGAGGCTATAAATATAAATTTTTTTTCCCCACTTTATTTCAAAAATAAATAATAATTAGTCGATTACGCAACTATGTCATGACAATTTCATAAAATAACTAACAATAACAAGAAATGTCAACAAATAGTTTTTTCATTCTGAATATTAGTGTCTAAAGAGTCCACAGAATCCGTGAAAAAATGCGGCATTTTACGCACTAGTAAAAAAAAAAAAAACGTACTTTCGACACGGATGTCAGCAGTGAAAAAAATCGAGCATTTTATAGCGGCTCAAAAATGATTAAAAAAAAAAAACAAATAAACTTTATAAGCATGTATTGCAAAAAAAAAAAATTTTTTTTCATGTTAAAAAATTAATTTAAGAATTTTTTATTAATTTAAAAAAATAGTTAAAACGATTTTTTTATAAAAAATCTGATGCAATAAAAATAAATATAATTAAAAAAGGTTGTTTAATCACATTATCATACACGCCTATAGTATAGAGATAAATAATTAACGCGCAGAATTACAGCGAATATAATTATGCACTAATAGAGTTAACAAATCTGTCGACTTTTCCACATATAAATTTATTGCACACACGTTGAAATCTTTAAAAAAAATTATATAATACATTGCATAAAATTTTAAAATAAAATTGGCAATTCTGTAAGCATTGTGAGTGAAGCTCTTGAATTTATAAATAGAGCAAAAAAAAAAGAAGAAAAAAAAAATTACCTTGAGAAATTGAGGATGTCGGTGACCTATGAATCAATGACAAAAGTCTCGAGGCGTTGCTCTCACTCATTATCGCAATCGGTTGAACAATTGTTTAATAAAAAAGTGTTAGTAGCAATAAATGACGACGATATCGTTGAGTACATATATCTCGAGAAATTCTGAGTTATCCGACAAACTAATATCCAACTAGATTGTAGATGGATGAAGTTGTGAGATTAAAACGAGAAATAATCATATACACGTTATTGACAATTCTTGTTGTTTATTAATTGCAGAAAAAATACGCAAATTACTGAGAAAAAAGAAATAATAAATATTTTGAAATTTTTTTTTTTTTGTCAATAAAAATATTTTTCTGGATTAAAAATATCAATAAAAAAGAATATTATTGATTATTTTTTAATTTTTAACAAATATTTAAAAATATATTTCGTGAAATTTCACAGTTTTTTTTTTTGTACAATAAACTTTTATTCATAAAAAAATTTTTTTTTCCATAATTCCACGTATATATTACATTATTTAACATAATTAAATAAATAATCAAGGTTTTTTTAAGCACACCTTATCACGTTGACCTTCTTTAAATGTAATTTTAAAAAAAATTTTTAATATATTACAAACGCAGGAAAAAAAATTTTTACATAATTTTGACTTTTTTTTTCTAGGAAAACAAAAATTTATAAATACTTAAAAGATATGGTGCGATGAATGAAACAGGGGATTCCTTGATATAAAAAAATCTTGATGACAGATAAAAAAAACTGTCAATAATGTCGGAACCACTACAAATTTTTTTTTTTTCTGATAGATATTACTTTCCGGGTTTGTTTTCTTGTCAATCTAAAATTCAAGTATATGTAACGGTTATATGTTGGTTTTACTTGTTATAAAAGACACCAAAAATTTTATTGGAGTGCATCAGTAGGCTTGTGTTTTATTTATTTACATCTGTATCCATAACAAACGATCATTTATTTATTATTTTTGTTTGACATACAAACTTTATTCATTCGTTTATCTGCTTTCTTAATTGCCTGATGTTGGATATTTTTGTGTATAATTTGAAATAAATACAATTTTAACAGGTTATAATATTTTTTACTCAAGCCCAAAAAACTATATTATAGATAACAAATAAAATACTCAAGATTGTCGTGCAATTTTATATACATGGCTCGCTATATGTCGACGTTATGTAATCATGATATTTTTTATTTCTAGAATCAGTTATAATCTGACAAAGAATTTTCGATGTCATAGTTTCATTGAAACTCTTAGTGTATCGCGAGTGAGATATATAATTCATCTTGCGTGAACAATGCTCGCTCTAACGAAACGAATTTCGAGCGTTGCAATAATACACGTTTTTATAGCTTCGAAATATACTCATGTTGAATTGTTGATAGAAATGCACACTCATTCGGATGACTGATTCAATATAGGAATAAATGGATGCGTATCTGTATGGAGCCATGAAAAATCTAACAATACCCAAGACCACAATTATCGTCGCATTTACACTGACACTCATATCACAATTATATAATTTGTACAGACAGTCCAGCAATGTTCTGTACATAATTAAAGGTTAAACGATCAGCCGTCTAGCCGACATTACTAACAAAAATATTCAACTATATTCCATCTTAATATTTTTAACAATTTAACATGAATTAAAATTTTTTTATTTGAAATTAAAAAAAAAATACCTAAATATAAATATTTTTTATAATTCAAATCCAATTTTATAAATTTTATTCCTTCAAAAAAAAAAAACAATTTTTTTTTCAAAATGTGCGAAATTTTGACGATTTTTTAAAAATATTTTAACAGTAAGTATTCATTAAATAATTTTTTGATCGACATAAAAATGTATAGTAATTTTGATTTATATAATTTATAATGAGTTGAATTATATGATGGTAAAATTGATAAAAATCCGTCGAAGGAAGTGATGACATTTTCCTTGAGATGAATCTCACAATGACACTGAATCTGTCATTAAGCTAAGCTAATTTAAAAAACAATCAACGATATAAATCTGAGATTCATCATCACATCACCCCTCCCGAGGTTTCGCGATATCACACGTGTTTCCCCGATCCCCGTAGCGCACGGGTGAAGCTTCTCCATGTCCAGGAGAGTCACATAGTACAGTCTGAGCCATTTTTTATCAGTCAAGTGTGGTTGCGTGTGGCAAACAGTCCACTCCGGCCTCTCATTAAATCAGTTCTAGTCAGTTTTTTTTTCCTTTTCCACTCACAAGATATCCATACACAAAAAAAAATATTCAAGAAAATATTTTTTCCTTTTACAACTCTCAAAATCCTCCACAATAAACATTTTCTATATCAATATTGATTTTATCTCTCGGAAATTTATTCAACACGCTGGCGCTACAACAAAAAAATCAATCATTGTAAGTAGCAAAATTTAAATGAAAAAAAAAAATTTTTTTTTCACTATCAACAATTGGGCAATATTTTACATAGACAGAAAAAAAAAATTAAAATTATTTGTTGCAATAATTCCGATCGATAATCAAGTTGAAAAAAAAAAATAATTTTATATCTTTGTGAATATACAATTTAAAAAATTACACAGTATACGTGTGTATTTGCTCACGATATGCATTTTAATCCACATTAATCTGCATTATATGTCGCTCACACATGAGCGCAGATAAATATTAATCAAAGATCCGTTAATCAGGCGTATTATCAACAGATCGGTGAAAAATAAATAAATAAATACCAAGCGCAAGCCGTTGGAAAAATATAAATATGTAAAATGTATTAAACAAACGAGACAGTGACCTTCAAAACTGACTATACATGTAAACTGACACAATTGACGCACTACGGTAATCTTGTTTTTATCGCACTGAGACGACCCTTTTGTCTAGAGCCATTGCACGATAAGATTAATTTTTTTTTTGCTGATTTAAAACTGTATAGGGTTTCATGACGCGATATTAACGCCACGTCTAAACAGTCTAGTCATTCTAATATTATATAAAATGTGTGTGGCATCAGTGTATTGTGACTGCGCGCGGTGTTTTATTTATTTATTATATCGCCACGTGCGAAAAAAAAATTGTTTAATTAACCAACCAAACATAAAGTATCATCTCAAATTTTCAAAATATAAAAAAAATTTTTTAATCAAATCTTTAAAAAGTTTTTTAAAAAAATTAAAAAATATAATTAAAAAAAATTCAACTATTTTTGATAGAAAATTTATATTTCAATTGCATGATTAATAAAAATAAAAAAAAAATAAACGATTTTATGACGTGAAAAGATTGAAAAATTTTTAATGATTTAGAATTTTTTTATTTAAAAAATTTATTTTTACCGACTAAGCAATTAAATTGCGGAATAAGTAAAATTATAAAACTAGATTTTGATGATAAATCAAAAAATTAAAAAATTGTTTCAATTGTCAATGACATCGTTAATGCTCTCGCGTATCATTT
The DNA here is from genome assembly GCA_002156465.1 of Macrocentrus cingulum. NCBI lineage: Eukaryota > Metazoa > Arthropoda > Insecta > Hymenoptera > Braconidae > Macrocentrus > Macrocentrus cingulum. The sequence continues at coordinate 137,845 of MVJL01004521.1, forward strand.
ATATCATTGCCACACTGTTTGATAAGACGGTTTTTTCTATTTATTTTGTTATTCAAAAAAAAAATTCATTTCATTAGATATCTATATACGAATTTCTTAGAGGTCAATATTTCCAATAATTTTTACTGCACCACATAATAACTGAACAATATAAAAAACAATTTAAACAATAAATAAATTCTGGGTTTTTTTTTTTTTTCGATTAACAGCGATAAAAAAAATTTTTAAAAACGGCTTCTAAATAACACCTGCAACCAATACAAAAAAAAAATATTTTTAGAACTCAAAAATAAGTTGTTATTTAATTTTACAATATTTTTTACTCTGAAATTCCATTTTTTTTTTTAAGTAATAAAATCCAGGTTATATAATTTACATTAAAATCTGACTTGAAAGTTTATTTAAAAAAATTTTTTTTCTCTGCTCGTATATTCTAAGTATATAAAAATTATTAAATACATTTAACGTCAAAAAATACTTAACAACTTAAAAAATCCAAGCGATCAAGGTTATAGAGCTATCAAAAATTATTAAAAAAATAATTTCCAATCAATGTAATATATTGTTTTATATTTTTTATAACTTTTTAACGGTACAAAAACAATTTTTTATCGCACGTTTCGCATGGAATTCTTTGTGATAACAAAAAAAAAAAGGAAGTTTTAGAACGCGACAAAAATTTAGAAAATATCTATTTAATCGAAATTAGAATAAAAACAAATTTTGAGAGCCACGAATTCAAGTGGATCGAAAGAGAACGAGAAAAACTTATATCGGGCAAGTTTAGTTATATACAGTCGCCTACCTGGCTGCGTTGTTGCGGGGTGAGAATTTCCCCTCCAACGGAGACTCCCTTTCTTCGCATGAGCCAACGCGCGACGAAAATTGTCTCAGTGCACAGCGGCTGCACGAGGTATATAGAAAATTCTAGCTCGTCATCATTGCAGCCAGATTTTATTGTGTTTGCGGTGCTTCTCGATTTAATAGATTGAACACATCACGTCGTTGATTATCTCTTGTGTATTTGCGCGCGCGCCGAGTTATAACTAGTGTGTGCTGTGTGTAGTTATAAAAAGACTTGATAGAAATATTAGTTAGTGTGTCATAACCTCCGGTGCCGTGGGTATACGTTTCAGTCGAGCTCACGACGTGGCCACGCGTTATATGCCGCTTCTCATAAATTCTCTCCAGTGAAATTAAAAAAGTTATGAATAAATATTTCAAGCAATTGAAATTCATTTGTGTTCCTCGAAGATTTTGCAGATCAAGGCTGGCAGGAATTACAAAGACGCAGGTTTATCCTGCTCGATTTACATTTTTTCCGGCAATTGGCTCATGTAACAACTTCAGGCAACGACCTCGGTACGTATATTTTGATTATTTCTAAAAATTGTCCAACAAATGTGTGAAAAAAATTGAAAATTTACCACAGATTAATTAGAAAAAAATTGTGTAAAAAAATCTCAAAGCACCAAACCACGTGGAAATTATGACTTCCGGTTTTTCCAGTTTCAGCGAGAGTAAAATTGAAATCACGTTTTTTTTTTACAAATAACACTGAACCTACGTGCTTTAACGTATTTTTCAATAGAATCTTTTTTAAAGGAAATTTTAAAAGCTACAAAAAAGTATCTGTGCAAAAATCTCGTAATTCGCATAGTTTTTTAGATATTCACAAAAATTAAAATCATATTCAATTGCCCCTACTGCGTGTTAAAATCGATATATCTCGTAAATGATTTGACCTACGATATTTTTAGATAGAATCTTTTTTATAGATTATTTTAACAGCTACAAAAAAGAATTTATAAAAAAATCTCATAAATCCCACGGTTTTCGAGATATTTGCGTAAAATCATCACTCAGCACTTGATTGCAATAAAAATCGCAATATTACTATGTTTGAAGAGAATTTAACAAGCTAAAAAAATTTTTTATCCACACAATATTCATAAATCTCTAATATTTCTCAAAAAAATTCGATTAACAAATTTTTTCCCTGCTCTATTTTTCAATCTGTATTAAAAAAAAAAATTATAAACAGAAAAAAAACATCCGGATGACGTTAAAATTATTTTTCCTACAGATCCTGCAGAGTGGCAGCAGTCATTGGAAGGTCAGAGAAGAAATTTCCCCAAGTAGATCCCGGAAGATTTGGAATAATTTGCACAAATTGCCGCAGGTGTGTATCCAACTACAATAACACAATTATCAATACAAAAAAAAACTAACTATTCTATTATATACCACAAAATAAAAATACCATACCCCAATAAAAAATTTCACAATTATCACTTAAATATTGCGGAAAAGTACAAACAATGTAATCAACCACTATCACCTCTATATATTAATTTTATAACTCAAATTAAAGTTAAATACCGTCAATATAAATGTAAACTATAGCCATAAAAACTAAACAAATGCTTAAAAAAAACCTGCTAAATAATTTTTCAGACATGGTAGGGGTGCCAAACACTGTGAACGACCCTAAACTGGTCATGAGCCCAGAAGGAAAAGGAAAATTGAAAAAAAGCGACGAAGGAACTGTCTTAAAAAATACAATAATCATTCCAACTATCGGGATGACGTCCGAAAAAAATACAGCCGACTTTGCTCTGACTTTTAACGACATCGATAACAGTGGAGGAAAAAAATCGGAGCAGTCGGGCGATCAGCTCAAGGCTGGGCATGAGCTCACTCCAGGTACGTACAAAATAAAAAAAAAATAAAAACAATTTTCCTCCCACTGAACGAGCGTTCAAACTCCGTGATCGCGCGATAAATATTCACGTTGATAATTCCATATTAAATTGATACAGAATAAAGGAATGAGAGAAAGGAAAAGAAAAAAAAATTCCGCGATTCATCACCAACAAATTGAATCATTAAATTAGCGATAAATCAACCGGAATAATTGAACTAAAGTGATGAAACACGAGTTTTTTTTTTTTTTTTTCGTCTATCAGCAGAAATGCTTTTTATTCGCGGTATTGATAACCTCAAGAATGCTCAGAGTGCACTTCTTCTGTATCGCCGGCAGTACACAGTGTGACGTCGAGATGTAACTGCCACGCGAAAAAAAAAAAAACGAAATGACCGCGCTTACAGTCAACACTCCACTTCTAGGGAACGGATCGCTATCAAGCGGCATCTCTATAATCACTCTGTCATCCGTGGCAAATTCTGATCCTGACCCAGAAGCACCAGAAGCAGGTCCCAATGGAAATGGCCGCAACGTACTGGACGAGCCCTGGTACCACACAGCGCTACAAGTCTCTATTCCTTTCTTCATCGCGGGAGTGGGGACAATTGGCGCGGGATTGGTCCTCGAGCGAGTCAAGGTAATGTTTTTGACTGTGTACTAACTAAATTTTCCAATTGCCAATTGATTACCCGATGATTGCTGATGAAAAAAAATTTTTATTCACACTCTAAATGTATTTTTTTAGGTTTGGGAAGTTTTCCTACGAGTGGAGCAGTTATTCATCTTGGTCCCGTCGCTCCTAGGACTCAAAGGAAACTTGGACATGTGTCTTGCATCACGTTTGTGCACACAGGCCAACTTGGGCAACATGGACAGACGACGCGAAATGATGAAAATGATTATTGGTAATTTAGCTCTCGTCCAAATTCAAGCTATTGTTGCTGCTACCATTGTAGCCCTATTTGGAGCCACAGTACACGCTGTAGATCATGGAATTCTTGATTGGAACAGTGTACTACTCATGATTGCATCGAGTGTCTGCACTGCCACGAGTTCGTGCTTTATTCTCGGTGAGTTCTTCGCGAATTATTGATCTAAATATTTTTAAAGAAACTTTCAATTTTTGCAAGATCACGTTATTTTATAAATATCTAGCAAACTATTGATTTTAGAGAATTTTTCTAGAGGACCTTTTTTGTAGCTAATAAAATTTTCTATAAAAATAGTTCTGGGTAAAAATCCTCTATGTCGAATAATTTTTGAAAAAATCAGTAAAATTGTTGGATAAAGTTTGTGTTAGAGTTGGTAGTTATTTTGCCTTTGTTTCTGCAGATCTGGTCATGATCCTGGTGATCATGATGGCTTACAGGTGGAGGATGAATCCCGATAATTTGGCCACACCCCTGGCAGCTTCGTTCGGTGACGTCATCTCCGTGAGTGTCTTCTCAATAATTGCTTCCAGCCTTTACGGGCATGTGCAGAACAACTCGTGGCTACTCTACATCATCATCGCGGGATACTTCCTCGTCCTGCCGGCGTGGATCTGTATCGTACTCAAGAACAAGTACACCCGCAATGTCCTTACCTCCGGGTGGGTGCCGGTACTGTCTGCGTTGTTCATCAGTGGGTAAGTGGGGAAATATTTCTAGAACATGAAATTTTTTATTATTTTGATTTCTAGACATTTAAGTATATATTTATCAACAAATTATTAAATTTCTTACAGAATGGGTGGACTGATTCTCAGCAAAGCAATTAAAATGCCTGGATTTGCAACTTTCCAGCCTATTATTAATGGAGTAGGTGGTAATCTCGTATCTGTTCAAGCATCACGAATCTCCACGGCTCTTCATCAGTCCTCACTCATGGGAATCTTACCACCATGGGCACCAATCTGGATTACACCGTGGCGCGCACTTTTCAAAGGAGGTAAAAAATTTTTTTTCAATCATTTTAAATAAATTTAAGGACGCAAAAACAAGATAAAAAATTTTTTCAAATATTTAAGATTGATTATTTGACTCCAATGAAGTTTAAAATATTTTTTAGCGTTATTTTAAATAAATTAAAGATGGAAAAAACAATATAAAAATTTTTTCAAACGTTTCAAGTTGGTTATTCGATCTTAATGGATCTTTAAAAATTTATTAAAGTCATTTTAAATTGATTTAAGAAGGTAAAAACAACATTCAAATTTTTTTCGAGTATTTAAAGTCGATTATTTGACTTTAAGTGACCTTAAAAAAATTTCAAGTTATTGTAATCATATATTAAATACATTTTATCATTTTATATAACTGATAGACAATCAGCACACAGTTTAAAATGAGAAAATGTTTGGTTTTTTTTTTTCAGTACCTTACGCCAAGACTGCGAGAATTCTCATCACCATGGGAGTGGTTGGAGAGTTAGCTTTCATTTTCATCGCAGATTACATTGAAAATAAACATTCAACCCTTCATGTCTACTTCACACTGTCATACATCCTTGTAGCGATGATACAGGTGAGATTTTCGTAAAATTCTTCGTGTAATCCTGAAATTTTATCGATTTGACGTGTGTTAAAATGAAAATTTCAATTTTTTTATCGTGTTTCAGATTGTACTACTGCTCTACATTGCTCACATTATAATTCATGCCATGTGGAGGTACAAAATAGACCCTGACAATTCGGCCATTCCGTATTTGACTGCTATGGGTGACCTAACAGGAACACTTTTCCTATGGGGAGCTTTTTGGTTTCTCACTGAATTCGGTTATCCCTATGGAAAATAATTTAAATCACACAAAAGGATGTAAAACTAATTTTTTTTAAATATCATCATTGTTATAAATACTGAAAAAAAAACTCGCGATAATATTCATTGTAAGTAGTTCTTTCTTTTTTTTTTTTTTTTTTTACAACATTGATAAAATCCCAATCTACCAAAAAATGGGAATTTTTTTTTTTATTAATTTTTTTTGTTTTCTGTTTTATTCAAGTGCAATGTAGAAATTGAATTTATCATTGAAGTAAAAGTCGAAAGATAGTATTAATTAGTTAATTAAAATTGTATTTTTTTTTAGTTTAGACTGGTTTCTACAATACTCAAATAGTTTTTTTCATTAATTCCGAATTTAAAATCCTCTACATACCGATTTTATTGAACTTGAATTCTAGAACAATTGGTTTTTTTTTTTCTCTTTATTTTTCTTTTTGTTAATCAAGTGAAAAACTACGAAAAATATTGAATGTAGCTGTAAACGAGTTGTTGAAACTTGATTTCATGTAATCAAACAATGTGTTAAAGACACAATAATACTGTAAAAATAATTATGTACATAATAATGAAAAATAAAATATCATTTTTCATATTCTAAAATCATAAACAACGATTTTTACCCACGTTGACATTTTTAACAGTAGTACATACTGTACTTTACATTAGAGCAGAGTTGTATAAAAAACAATTTACAGTTTGACTGACTTTTTGCTCTATTTGAAGATTTTTTTAAGTAAAAAATCATGATTATTTATCATTTTTATACTAATTACTTGAGCGTAGAGGTTAAAACCTTTAAAAAATGTATAATTTCTATGCCTACAGGTGATGAAAACCATAAGAACTACTAAAAAATAATGTACTAAACACACAAATTAACAATGACACTCTTTTTCATTCAATCTGATCAAATTGACGTTGATTTGCCAAAATCTAAAACAATAAATGTCATTAGAGAGGTGATAAATAATTATAAATATACGAAAATAAAGGAATATACCTTTTACAGCGATGCGTAATGATTTAATTATGTTTCAGAGGATTGCAAGATGATTCATGGAGACCACTGTGCGATTTTCAAACCTGGTTGATCTCAACACAACGATACAGTGCCGAAAATTGAGGACGCGTCGTCTGCGAAGCGGATAATTCGCCGTTTCACGAAGGATTCCTTCAATTGAGATGAAACTGCTGACTAACAGTATGTGAAATAAATACATGTCTGGTATCTGTGATGTTGAAGACCCTGTAAAATTATTTGAAAGTTAAAAAAAAATATTCAACAGCGAGAAAATTGGATTTTTCTTGGTTTATACGAGCTCTACTGAATCCTAGGTAAATGCTTGAATGATTAATACTTTAGTAGATTCGCATGTGGCTGGTATTTGTCGACGGCAGGAGAATTTCATTCATCTGCACCTGTTGGACATGCTGTACTGCTTCAAAATACGTGACCAGATCGATCCGATGACACTTGGATACTGGATTAGTCGTTTCTCCAGGTAACTCAACTTCTCTTGAACATCCTGGACATACATTTTAAATACACGGTTCAGGGTCTCCTTCAATTTCATTCTCTTGAACTTTTTCACTCAGCGCTGATGGCTGCAAAACATTGTTTTCCATCTGATCAATCTTCTCCATGTCCTCAGTGATTGACATCAGTTTTTTCCTCTTGAGCAGGGCTGCTCTCAACATCTGTTGATTTTTATTGTATAATATATTTTTTTCGTGCTTGAATTGTTGGATTTATTTCTTACCACTTTTATCGAACGCCGGCACATCGTTGAACAAGGTTGCAATCAGAGGTTATATCCTGTCAAGTTTTAATTGTTGATTTTCACTACGCTCAAGAATTATTGTTTAACGTTGCTTGACACATGATCAAGAGATTAATCCAACTCATCGCTAATATTTGTTAAAAGATCGTGAGAAAATTAATAACTCAGATCGTGTGTTGCGAGTATTTAGCCGTGGATCTAGTAGAAAAGAAATATTCCCATTTTGTGCCGGCGTGAACCACAAATTGTTTAAAGTCACGGCATTCACCCAATTTCCAAAATTGTCAGAGTGTATGCGATGATAAAGCGATGTAAAAAAATAGATAGATACCCGAAGGGTTAAAATTTTTGAATTTTCCCCTCAGCGAAAAGTTTTTAAATTATTTTAATGACATGTTTTAACATTGAAGAAAAAAATTTTTCTACAGTCATTTTATAAGATTTTGGAATTCCTCTTTAGAAAAAATTTTTTTCATTATTATTTTTTACATAATGGTACTTATATTGTCAAAAATAAATTTTCTAAAATCATTTCAAGATTTTTTAAGTTCCTCTCTCTACAAATAATTTTTTAATTATTTTTTTGGACATGTTTTTTTCTACGCAATTTGCAAAAAAGTGAACAGGGTCAAATTGGCCCAAAGTCTATATCAAAAAAAAAAAAAAAAAGTATATATGTACTCAAAGAGTTCAAAAAACCCCAAAACCCATATAACAACTTCGAAAAAATTTACGTCATTTTTCAGTAAGAAATATTGAAAATCTAAAAAACTTGTAATTTTTTCACATAAAATTCCGTATATTGTTAAAAAATATATATAATTTTATCCTGAATTTTTTTTTTTGTTGTCTTAAAGATTTTATTAACACACATAGTGCTCGAATTCAGGACTGTACAAGTTAAAATGGCCGCGTGGCCTCATAAAAGTAGCCGCGATGTCCCAGAGGTCATAATTGATCAAAGTGCCGCTAATACAACCCGAAAATCAGAGTAAAAACAACCTAATAACGAAACTAACACCTTGCATCATCCTCCTGCTCCCACTCTCTAATGTATAATTTCCCCTCTAGGGCCCCATGGAAAATTTCTCGAGACGAGTCTGGTGCCCGCACTGGCGACATTGCGCGCAGTTGTGCGACAGTGACGCGTCAAACATGTGTCGGAGCTGGTGGAGTCGTCAAAACGCGCAGTGTTGTTGATCTTAACAATCTGCAAGTCTTCTCTGTGCCAAATAGTACACTCAGGACAATAAAACACCAGGTGCGTGTGACTAATCAAGATCAACTGTGTGGACGCGTCGTTTGCGAATGCACAACCGTCAACATTTTTCATCGAGGCAAAGAATTATGCGTGCAATAACGTTCGTCAGGACATTACCAGCGCACGGCCACAGAACGCTTAATATCGCCGGAAAAGGTAACTGCCCCGATTCCATCGTATTACAGTAGTGTACACTTGATTAACAGTCATATTACGTCGAACTTGAGGCTATTTAACACTTTGCACTGCGAGTGCCGCGCCCTGATCTCGCTCAATTGTGAAAAAATTAGTGTGCCACCCGTTAAACTCACCACAACAATCATCAAATCATTGATAATTCAATTTTTATCACTTTTTCCGTGGTATTTTGTCTTCTAGTGACATATTTGGGGTTGAAAAACCGCAACAGCTCTTTTTTTACGAATGAATTATCACAAGGAATAAATATTTAATTAATTGACAATCTTTTTAAGGTTTAAAAGAGATTTGGCTGATTTATGGGCGGTTTTTCAGGATGCAGCGCGATCAGTTGAAGGAGATTTCATCCTGGATGGCTCGTCTCCTTCCAGAGCCATTTGAAGCATTCAACAAGGAGTCGTTGAAAATGTTTGGCTCCAAGTCGGCCACGGCCACGAGCACTTTTTACACCGATCTTGAGGATGATGATGGTGATGCCCTGCTCCAGGAGTTGAGTGGATCGAGGGATTCGCACGCGAGCGAGGACGGAAACTCGCAGGATTCGGGCGAGGAGCAAAATTTCACGAATCATGCCTTCCAGAGGATTGCCAGTCTCGCTGGCTTCCCCAGGTTTCAGTCTTTCATCAACGAGGACACTATTGTCCCAATGACTCACAGTGTTTTTGAGTACCGCAACAGCAGGTAGAGCTCGTTTACAAGCAGCACTGATAAGGCCGGATGGAATTAATAATAAAATAATTTTTGTTTGAACGTTTTTTTTTTTTTTTTCGCGTTGAAGAAGCCAACGTGCTATCGCTAACTATCAGGGCCCGGCGAAGGAGAGGAAAATATCTTTATTGAAATTGATAATCTTTGAGAGATAAATTTTGGATTGATAAAAATAGTGCTAGAAAGTTTTTTTTTCCGAATTGAAATACTCGTCAGGGCCATTGAAACGATTAAAGTTGCATTAGAGTTGATCTGAAAATATTTATAGCTTGATACTTTGAAGTTCGACCAACTGCCCCAGAGTTTGTCGATACATCTGGCGGATAATTAAGTTTTTATCGAGATTTAAGGCGCATTAAAGCACTTAAGGTCACACTCGATGGAGAATCAATCAGTAAAAAATTTCTTCTCTTCACAATAACTCGAAAAATATTAGTTTTTAAGGATTTTTCCTAGAGACCTTTTTTATAGTCCATAAAATTCTCTACAAAAAAGATATTAAGTAAAAATTTCGTAGCACTGATTATTTCGAAAATATTTGCAAAAAATAGTTTTTTTTTTTTTTCAATAACGTATGGAGAATTAATCAGTTAAGATTTTCTTTCCTCGCCAAAAACTCGAAAAATATTAGTTTTAAAGGATTTTTCATACAGACCTTTTTTATAGCCAATAAAATTCTCTACAAAAAAGATATCGAGTAAAAATTTCGTAGCACTGATTATTTCGGAAATATTTGCAAAAAACATATTTTTTTTTTTCAATACTATATTACAATTTTATTATTTCGTATTAAACACATGATTTATATCCAAACTGAATTAATTTATTTCCCGCAGATACGTAACAACAAAGAGAACTTCCCATCACCACCACGACTCCTATGCCGTGAGCGAGTCGGAGAGCGAGGAGGAATCCGAGTCGCCACAATCGCCATCAAAATTCCCAGCAACACCGGAGGAGTCGAGCTCACCCGAGGCCTTAAAGGACACTTTGGCGCGGAAAAAGCGCGCGCAAAACGTGGCAGAGGAGCTTTTAGCCTCGGAGAAATCCTACGTGAACATTTTGCACCTAATAGACCAGGTGTTTCAGTTCCGCGTGGATCAGGAGAACCGCGCACATCCAATGTTCGCGCCGGAGACAGTGCAGCACATGTTTTCAAACATAAAATCAATCTACAAGTTTCACAATGATTTTTTGCTGCCGCAATTGCAAGCTCGCATGGGCGCCTGGTCAACAGATCCTCGAATTGGCGACATAATGAAGAACTTTGCGCCCTTTCTCAAAATGTACACGGAGTACGTGAAGAATTTCGACTACGCCATGAATCTAATATCAACATTGCAGACAAAAGTGCCGCGTTTTGCCGCGATAATCGCGGAAATTCAAAAGCTAGAAGAGTGCGGCAAGCTCTCACTGTCACATCACATGCTCAGTCCCATCCAGAGGCTACCCCGCTACGAGCTTTTGCTCAAAGACTACTTGCGCAACCTGGCAGAAGACCACCCGGACCTGGAGGACACGAAACGCGCGCTGGAACTGGTCTCACGTGCGGCAAATCACAGTAACGAAGAGATGAAAAAAATTGACAAGTTTAAAAAACTCTTGGAGATCCAGGAGAGTATTTGTGAGCCAATTGATCTAGTCAGCGCTACGCGCGAGTTGGTAAAGGAAGGCAGGATCGTAAAAATATCTGCAAGAAGTGGTGACCATCAGGAGAGATATTTATTCCTATTTAGTGATATATTATTGCTGTGTTCGGCAAGATTAATACCCGGACAGTATCGTTTGCGGGCGAAATTTGCTATGGAAAGCTTGGAGGTGATTGAGGGCGATAATTTAGAGACTGCCAATACATTTTACTTGAGGGATGGCAATAAAAGTGTGGAACTTTACACAGAGTGTGCTGCAGAGATGACAGCCTGGCTTGACGCGCTTTTTCAAACTATGCAAGAAATTATGAGACGTAAAGCCAGTTTGAAAACGGGAAGTGTTAAAACCGCGCTTGTTAAGGCCGATGATGTGACGAGGTGTATGGTATGCGAAGCTATATTTTCCGTGATGAAGAGGAAACACAATTGTCGGGCCTGTGGAATTGTGAGTACCGGTAGTGGAAATTTTTCCGTATTTTATTTAATAACTGGAATCACTATTTCGGATGAATTTGAGGTTTTAGGGCGTGCGATGGTCTTTAAAACGAGTTCAGGGGGTTACAAAATTTTTTTCGAATGTTTTTTAAAAATACCTTTAAAAAAAACTACATGAAATTTCGCGTCAAATGGTGCAGATTTCATACAATTCTCATAAATGACGGAACCACCAACCCCAAAAAAACATTTGGGACTTGTATAGATTTTTCTATCAGATTTGTATGGAGTTTTATTTTATTGCAGGTGGTGTGCAGTAAGTGCTCAAACCAAAAACTTCTCTTCGAGGACAACAAAAACATGCGAGTGTGCCGATTATGTCACGCAGCACTCACCCAACCGCTGTCCAAGTCCCCGTCATCGCCTGCCGGGCCGTTGCCAAGTTTACTGCAGGTTTCTGCGAGTGTCCCCTGCGTCCTGTCCGGCTATTTATTCCTGAAAACGCAGGCAAGCAAGCCCTGGACGCGGCGCTGGTTCACCTTGCACTCAGACTTTGTTCTGTACACCTTCAAGTCGGATTCTGAGCGCTCGGCGCTCACGGCCACGCCGATGCCCGGCTTTACGGTCACCGATGGCACCGAGTTGCCGGACGAGGACCCGCTGAATGCGCGGGACAGGAAGGGAGCCTTTAAAATCTACCACTCACGAAAGTGCTACTATCTCCAGGCCTCCTCACAAGAAGAAAAAGACCGGTACAATTTTTTTTTATTCATAAAAACCAAGTTTTCCATGATATATCTCAAATTTTCATATTTTTTCTTCAGGTGGACGCATGCGCTGAATTTGGCTGCAAAGGCAGAACTACCTCCGTCGAAGACAGATGATTCACCTGATAGTCAATCAGTAGATAATTAATTAATCGCGGATTAGCGACCTGATAAAGCAAAAATTTAAAGGTTACATCTCGCGTTTTTTGTACCTTTAATATTTATCAAATAACACTAGCCAATTTTTTCTAATCTAGATAAGAGACAAAAAAAAAAAACATAATCAGCATTAGCCAAGTATAGCTTTAAGCAGAGTTAAATTATGTTAAATATCACAGTTTGAGCCGGAATATCGAGTTAGTTGTGACTGAGGCGCTTGTTGTTTTGTAATATTGTGTTTTATAGTATATTTAAATGATGGACGGTTGAATATACAT
>MVJL01004528.1:0-11493 GCA_002156465.1 Macrocentrus cingulum
GGGGGGGGGGGGGGGGCAATAAAACGCGTTTAAAATTGACTTTAAAAACAGTATTTATATATATATGTTAAAGAATCGTAAATTTCAGAATTTCAGTATAAACGATTTTCAACAAAATTTTCGTTTATTTTTCAGTAATATACCTACCTCAAATATTTCGGTATAATTATTGACAATAGAAAAAAATAAAATTTTCTAAACCAAAACTTGAAAACATCGAATTTCATTGAATTTTTTCACTTTTTATTGTAATATGCGGTTTTATAAAATATAAAAATCACTTTTGTTTGAAATAAGCAAGACAACGATAGAATATAAATATAAATCATGCAAAAACTTTTTGTATAAGGACACACCAAGGTCCAATATAATATATCGCTTTAATGCGTAAAAATAATTATAATTCACAGTGCGATTGTATCCTGCGACACGCTCCAATAAATTTAGGATTGTTTTTCGGCCATGACAATAATTGTTTATCAAGCCACGATGCGCTTTCCGTATACGTAATAAATGCTCATGAAGCATTTCAAAGTCCAGGGCCATCGGTATCTGCTTACGGACAATCTTAGGCTGTGAACAGACAGGAAGTTTCCTTCCTGTAATTGCCTCGTCGTCGCGTCCAAACTGTCACTGGGTCCGTTTAATAAAGTCTTCTTTGCTCGTGTCGTTCTACTTTCCAATGGCGCGCATGCTGCAAGACTAGGACACGCGGCCAATCGCACATTTGGCAACTGCGCTTCAGTAGTACACCTGTGTCGCTCTCTCTCTATACTTTCCAATGGCGCGCATGCTGCAAGACTAGGACACGCGGCCAATCGCACATTTGGCAACTGCGCTTCAGTAGTACACCTGTGTCGCTCTCTCTCTGTCTCTCGTGTTTGTTCACTTTTCAATGCCCGCTTTTCCTACCATATTCCACACACACCAAACAATATATATACATATAACATTTACTCTCTCTCTGTCTCTCGTGTTTGTTCACTTTTCAATGCCCGCTTTTCCTACCATATTCCACACACACCAAACAATATATATACATATAACATTTTTCGCTTGCGTTTACAACAAGTATAGAGGTCCATCAGAAACCCGTCAGAACATTCAATTTTCGTTCTTCCTATTCTTCTTATTCAGAATATAATTCTATATCTCTTTTTATTTATACGTTTTTTTCCATAAAATTAAAATTTTAAAAGGTATATATCTCGGTAATATTTTCGATTTTATTAAAGATTATTTATTTGCTTAAACATTGTTTTTTTACCAAAATTTTACAAATTTCACGAAATTCAATGTATTTAATGTGTATATAAATTTTTTATTTCAACATTTTTTTATAAAATCAAAATTATTCGAGTTGTATTTTTTATGAAAACAAATCTCATCAATTCCGAGATACCTATCAATATAATATAATATAATACCAAACAAAATACAACCGAATCCTCCGAAAGACTCGAAAATTTTTCCCAAAACTATACCTAAAAAATAATGAATAATAAGTAATTCTTGAAAATTGAATTTTCCCCTTTTGTAATCGTTACAAAATCTATGTAGTCCTACATACAGTCGATTTTTTCAACTCGGAATTACACACACAGCACAGAAGCGAGCAATAGCGAGTTGCGAGCGATGGTGGGGCAAACGAACGAGTTGTCAGAGAGTGCGAGGACGGGGCAGTTAAGTGGAGAGTCTGGGCCACGAGGAAGGATATTACCGACCGGGTGGGGACCGGTCAGACTATATACAAAACGTGGTGTGCAAGGGAGATGGCCTCACACTGCCACGAGTCGAGAGGGGTGTCAGCTGCCTAACGCCGCCAAAAGCGCTCGGCAATAATGTAAGAGAGAGGGAGCTACGGCGGAGGAACAGGCTGAGTCATACAGCGTTGTTGCCACGTTTCTCGCCTCTTATATATACAATATATATTTCCCTCTACTATATATACTCGTGCGCTATCCCGCATATTCTACTCTATTTTTCCGCCGATATTTTTATTTCTCCGACCTTCTACGGGCCCTTGAACAAGGACTTTTTTCAACTCTGAAAAATCATCGCGCACAAAACCGAACAGAAATATCAAGCAACAAAAACGCCTTTTCCCCTCGCGCGCTTCATGGCGTCGTGCATTGTTTGGTTTTTTTTTTTTTTTCTGCGCCCCTTCACAGAATGAGAATCATTGAGCGTGCATCCCGCCGGGCATTTTTATTGCGAAAAATTCTCTGTGGAAGGGGATTTTTATTTTATTTTTTTTTAACGCATTTTTTTTTTTAAGGTAATTTTATTGTAATTCGACAGGGACATGTGGGGGTTGGGTGTATTTACTCCCCCCCCCCTTCCTTTCTCCACCGCTCACTCAAACTGTTGGCCGATGTATTGATTTCCCGGTCGCCTCTTGCTCCTCACTCTCTACCAACTGTGTTCCAAACGTAGAAAGACAAACGACGCGGCCGTATACGCGAACCAAACAAGGTTTAAGTATATATATATATTTTTTCTTTTTCTAGGAGGTTTTGGTTTTAGAGGGTGTTTATAGAAAGTTGGGACGGTGCAGGTTGGTTGTTGGTTTAGGTAATTTAATTGATGGATTATAGTTTCTAAAACTAATTGTGAGTACATCAATTGACACGCGAAAGTTGTATATACCATTAGGGGCGTTTTTTTCTTGCAAATTCAATTCTAAATGTTTTTTATTCCAAACTTCATTTTTCTAGAACTAACAATGGTTGTATACAAAGGTATATATAGTCATCATTTTGGATTAGTTGGAAATCTTTTTTGTTTGAAACTTTTTTTTTGTAGGATATAGTTATACCTATTGCTATTTGTATTTTTAACTGATGACAAAAAATACCTTTGGAATATGAAAATTCAAGTTTGTTATTTTTGCGATTATATGTATGTCTTTTAAAGAGTTTGTTTGTTTTTATAAAAAATTGCTCGTTATCAAAGTTGTAGGGCATGTACGAAATTGTCTATATTTTTTATTCGCAACTTTTTTTTCTATAGAGTTCATTCATTCTGAGATATCGCGTGCCAAATAGGCGACAAGCGTTGTGTGTGTGTGTGTGTGTGTGTGTGTGTGTGTGTGTGTGTGTGTGTGTATGCTATATCGACACGAAATGACAGAATATTTGCAATAACTTGTTGTATTTTTATCATCAAATAAAATAAACTCGAGGAAAATTAGAGAATTTCAACTTTTATCGTTTTGTCTCAAGTCGCTCATCTTCATGCGCATTTGATCCAGAATTCAGGTGATTCGTGTTCTACATTGACCACTTGAGATAACAAGACGGAATAGTGTACTTTTCCCCTTGTAATCATTGATATAAAATTATCACAAGCACTTGACCCAACGTGAAAAAATTCTCCCGCCAATATAATGTTCACAATTTTATCGAGATGAATAACTTGTGTTTGTAACACATTTCATTTAGTTTTATTTCATTTAATCTCAATTATATACATCAGGAAAATATAACACTTTTATTATAATAATAAATCCATTTTTAGAGACATTATACTATAATAACGAAAAACGTAACATATAACCGTTGAAATAACGCGGGCTGTAACAATATATAAGAAAACATTTTTTTTGACAAAAAAAATCGAGGATTATAAATATAATAGAGAAAAAAGGTCTCTCTATACGATTTTTCTATAAAACTCAGTATTTCACGACGAGATACCTTTAATATATACCTATAAAAGGTTGAACATATATCCAACTAACATGGCGATATGTTAATATGAAACGCCTAAAATAATCGCCGCATTTTTGTAAATTTTCGTTTGGGTATACTGTGTGGAAGTTATACCCAGTGTGACCTAGAGACTCCTTTGGTTTATATGCGCGCGGGCACTTATAATGTCGAGTCCCATAAAGCAAAGGAGGAGGGGGTGAAGCTGTGTGTGTCATGCTCACGATGAAGTGAAGCGAGTCTGTCTCGAGTTGAGAAAATTCCTGGATTCACTCTCTGTCTCTTTCTTTCAGATACTGGTGTGTGTGTGTGTGCGCGCGCATCTTTTCTCTCTCCCACTAAAATTCGGAATTTCCCCTCTCATGCGTTGTCGAGTGATGAAAACGACGCGTGCGTGAGTCGCAGTGGCAATCGCAAAGGGCGTTTACAGGGAAACAGCTCGCAAGATGATACAGAATATAGAGATCAAGGAAAAAGAGGAATTCAGGCGCTTGAATAGCAGTTATTTTTTACTCGCTTTTTCTTCCTTCTTGCCTCTCTGCGGATAATTTATATCGTGCGTGTATATGTATACACTATATACCCTGATGTCTTGGTCAGATCATCAAAATGCAACCACAATGAGCTATATACATATAGCTTAATGTGGAGAGATGAGAGAAAATGCGTCATATATAGTCTCTTGTGCTCAATATTACTGTATTCAAATTAAATGTATATGCAGACAAATGGGATTTTTTAAGCACAATAACATCTTAGAGACCTTTATTAAAAAAAATTTCATCTAAAAATCCGTTCTATATTGTTCATTTGTAAATAAGCTGAAGAAAAAAAAAAAATTAAAAACTCCCTTACGACCAGCTGAGCGTGCAGAAATCCACCTCAGCGAAAAAAAAAAAAAAAAAAAAAAGATTCACGTCAAGTTGAAGCGGCCATTTTGTGTGCAACTTGATCATCTCACACACACACCTGACACTTTTGTGATCACCATTTTACTTTATTAATTTTTCCAAATGACTTGGCAGTTATTTTATATGCATAAAGTATAAAGTTGCAATTTTTTCCAATTCATTTATATCATTTTTTTTTTCTTTTTTACCATAGTAGGCCACACGCTCTCTCAACAGTAGCCAATCAATACATGTGTGGAAAATTTATTGCCAAGTCATTTAACCACATAAATAAGCTTCGAGCCACCTTTTATTATATCTATACATTGCGTGTGATGTGAGGTCGAGACAGAACTAATCGGATTGATTATCCAACGGTGAGAATTGTCATTATTGCATCGGGAAGCCCCGCCCTATTATTTCAATATCATATGGCTTTTCAAATCTCTCACGACTTTTCTTTTTTTTTTTTTTGCGGTTGGAAATTTCATATCCCACTTTTCAAAGAATAAACACCCGAATTTTATTTTTTTTTTGCATGAAATAATTTTTTTTTTTTTTTTCAAGCTTTTGGACGTAATTGTAGTGTGCTACTCGCGCGACGAGAAACCGTCGACTCCCTGACAAAAGACGGTCGTTGGGTTGAGTTTCTGCGCCTGCGCAAGGCCACATCATTAGTCAACCCCCCACCACTGTTGCACACGATCCCAATGTATCCCCACCACCACCACCACCACCACCACACAACTATCGTGTTGGAAGATGCATTATTCCCCTCTTTCCCCATCATTTGTGTTTGCGAAAACACACGCTATGCGCGCGCATTCTCGGTCGCGCTCGGCTTTCTCCGTCTACGACGCGACTGTATAGAAGAGCTCGCAGCAAAAACATCCGAGGGATATTCTTTTCGTACCTATACATATACTGCGTAAATGCGAACGCAGAATATCTGTATGTAGGAGTGGAGGAAGTTTCGATCGCGCGCGGGCCAAGCCTCTCTCTTCGTCTTTTTGCTTTTTTCTCTTATACTCCGGCCCGTTTCTCATCCCCGCGGTCAGGGGGGATTTTTTTTTCCATCTTGGTTTTTCGTAATTTATTTCTTGATTTAATTTCGTCAACTATTATAAAGAAAGTCTGCAATTGAAACAGAGAGGAGGATGTTTTTTTTTCTCGAAAATTCACGTCAGCTCTCGATGTCGTGGAATTTATTTATTTTTTACTTAAACAATCATTAAACTTCACATCTTAGATGATAAAAAAAGAGGGAGAGGGGGGGGGATATCTCTGGATTACACCTATTCCGGCTAGAGAGATCATCATCATCATGGCCGCCGTGCAGTGTCAAACTCGAATTTTTAAAAGTTTTTCCATAGTTTTTCGATTATAACTCGGTAAATAAGCGAGATAATAGAAAAAAGCCATCAGAGAAAAAAATTTTAATAGAACGTACGTGTTTGTATTTGATTTTTTTTATACATACGATACATACGACAAAACAATTATCTTAAATAAATTTCCTAGTATATTTTTCGTAATATGTAAATCACTGATTAAACGTGATTAAATTTTCTAAATTTTTCTTGCAGGTATGGACGCGTGCAGAGCGTCAAATTGTTGCCGAGGGGCGAGGAGTGTCCTGTGGACGGAGGTTCCGGAGGTTCGCTCGGTGAAGGAAGCGAGGGCGGCTCTGGCGCGGGTTCCGGAAGTGCCAGCGGTGGTACAGGCTCGACGGGCAGCGGGGGTGCCTCAGCGACGGTTGCGTTCATGGATATCAAGTCTGCGGCGAAGGCACACGCGACTGAACACACCCTGGACGAGCGAGCCCTTACAACCCAGTACTACGAGCCTCAACATCTTCAACACAGATTTCCCACGCACGGGTAAATACGAAAAAGAAAAAAAAAAAAAAATCTTTTTTACATCATTTATACGTCATGTTATTTCACTTTCATTTGGGAATTTTATTATAGTCGTAATGTTAGTCATCGCGTAGACGTTACTGCGCTCACATCCCCTCTATTCCTACCTCCCACTTTTTGTTTTTTTTTTTCGTCTACGACATTTTCCGTATATACGTGCTGATTTGATCTTCCCTCTTGTGTATAGCGAAGCAGACAAAAATTCAATGTTTCAACGTTTTAGTGTTTTTAGATAGTGAATACCGTTTTTTATCGAGTGTTTCAAGTGCGCAACTTGACCACAGTGTCACACGACTGTGCCTCGTTGGAAGTGTCGTGTGTAAGCCTCCACGTGGATTCACCGACGTGTTTGCCAGCTTGCAGGATTATATACAATGGATACAGTGTTGGATTACAGTGCGTGGGAGTTTTAAATTTTCGACTGTTGGAATTAATATTTGTGAAGATACTACGAGTGATGGAGAGGTTTTATAGACGAAAATTGCGGTAAGTACACCTGTTATCCTCTTCCAGAGCATCCCAATATCCTTGTGGGCAATGGTACACGTCTGTAGACATTTTTCAACAAGTCTTATAACTTTAATTTAAAATTTTTCATCAAATGTCCAAATTATCTGTATACAACTTGTTGTATAGCACTTTTATTATTTTTCTGAAATCAACAATAAAATGGAAATTTTTTTAGGTGATACAATTTCAATTTTATGATTGAATAATTTAGGTTTTGGTGGAAAAAAGTATTAAAATGTTATTGGTATTATCAACTTTTATGTTGAAAAGAAAATTTTTCTAGTTGTCAATAACCCGATTTCATCATGATTTAAATTCGTTTTCAGAAATTTGTTTTTTTTTTTTTTTTTTCAAGTTGACAATTTTTATTTGGAAATTCCGTGGCTCATAAAAATAGCTTCATGATAAGGATAAATGGCTGTGTGGAATGTTCTATTTATACCCACGTGATTTGTGGATAGAAAAACAATTTTTTATCCATGTTGGATTGATCTAGAAAAAAATGGATTAGTAATACTAGTGGAATTTATTAACAAAAAAAAAACCAACACACGCTTAAAGGTCAATTGGAAGACCTTGAAATTTAAAGTCTAGTTTTTTTTTTTTTTTTAGTTTTTTCACGTTAACTCGCTAAATAAACAAAATATTCAAAACGAATTTTTTGTATCGCCCTTTTTTTTGAGATATTAATTTTTGAAAAAAAAAAAAAAAAAATGATTATTCAAAAAAATTACTCTACATTTTTTGTAGACAATCAAATTTCATTCTAATAAAATTTTTCGTCATTTTGTGAAGATATCCGTCCTTTTTGACACTACTCGCGTGTCTATATACGCAAGAAAAAAAAATATAATACAAGTGCGTGATGGTTTAAACTTGGAAACATTATGATCATTGTCCATAACCTATTTCTCATCGATTAAGTCGTAAAACAATAATTGTTATGATGTAAGATGAATTATTTTTTCATTTGTTCGCAAAAATGTATTGGTAAACCGCGACTTTTCAGGCGACACGTGTCCTGGATAAGTTGTACATATAGGAAATACGTGAGGTTACATATATTGGAACATAAAGTTATTGTTTGTCGGAGCGGTTTTTTTTCTTCAAATTGATGTACTTACACTGTCGCGAGTTGTCTAATGTCCAATTACACAAAGGTCCACGAGCAACTGCAAAGTTTTGTGCGTCATAATATAAACGCTTGCAATGGTTGGCAGCGCTGTTGGGGAGTTTCACGCATGCGCGTTTGTATCGTGGATTAAAGAGAGCATTTGGAAGGGGGGGCGAATTAGCCTTCGAACGTGCACTGTCCTCTTTTTCTCTTCAATGTTCAGACTATCTTATCGCAAGTTGTGGATATCGCTGCGTAATTTCACAAATAACTGCGCTGTCTCAATCGTGTTTGTTTCTCGCTCTTGTGTGGCAATTAAAGAAATGTATAATTTTTTTTTTTTTTTCTTCATATATTGGAGACATCTAATATCATTCGATAAATATAAATAGATTTTTGTATATAGGTTGAAAAATCACAAGCTTTTGTGATAGACTTGGAAAATTGAATTTTTTTATTTTGTATGGATATTTCAATATAGAAATGGAGTAATTTTGTTGGAATTTCTTATAGGACATTTTTAATACATATATTATCTATACATAAAGTTTGTTATTCAATTTCCGGGAATTCTTGCCTAAGATATCCAACTAATCCAGCGGAAAATATATATGTAAAAATTATATTTTTTCAGCAAATAACATTCAATGTCAGATAATACCTCGACAATCATACTCAATTATTAAGATTACTTACATGTACCTATATAAGACTATTATATTATATAGAGGCCTGTATGGAAGGTTAGTCCACGCGCTATCGTACAACGTCACCGCGACATATCACATTGGCCTTCGAACTGACCATGCATGCAATTGCGCGCTGTTTTCACAATCAATACATTTTTCCTCCTTCTAACATTCCAGTCAAAATAATTCATAAAATGGCCGTTAAATGTATGTAAGAATATAACTCGGTTAATACGGATAAATTTCTTATAGTTGTGAATAAAAAGTTTAGAATAATATCAGGATATCAGACTGCGAGAGGATGCGCCATCGTTGTTGTTGTTGTTGTTGTTGTTGAGAAATAACGTGAATTCGTGTGTTTCGATAGGTTTGAATAATTTTTCTGAAATATTATTCAAAATCATCTAAAATTAATATATAAAGATGATTCATAAATAAAAACTTTGATTTTTAGAAAAAAATTTTAAAATAATTTTTTTAATCAGAGGAGAAAATGTTGATGATTTTCTTCTGTTTTCGTGATTAAAAATATAGGATTAAAATATTCAAGTGTTGAAAAATTTTTCAGAAATTCTGAGGATCATGGATCCAGCGTTGGTATCAACGTCGGCAGCGGTGGAGTTTCGAGCGGTAGCGTCAGTGTTGGCGTCGTCAGCGAGCGAGGAGTCGAGGCTTTCGAGTCGCGAGTATCTCACGGAGGTTTCTACGCCGCCGAGAGGAGTAATCGAGTGGTTGAGCACTCGGTGGACCCTTCAGCCGTCGATTCGGGCGGTTATATACCCCGTGGCAGGCCTACACCCGGCGTTGGCTACCACGTGACGTCAACCAGGGCGAGGGATCGGCTCTATCAACGTGCGAGCTCATATGGTACCGGTCCGCCGCCGCCGCCGCCGCCGCCGCCGCCGCCGCCGCCGCCGGCGCCCCCGTCACATCTAGATCGACATCGCGCCAGCATTTCCCTGTCCTCGTGGCTTGGCTATGAGTCAGGATCATCGAGGTATGCCTCGGGACTGCCTCCACCCTCGCCTGCTGCTGCTGCTGCTGCTGCTGCTGCTGCTGACAACTATCAAGAGGACTCAGGTATGAAGTATAAACCGTGCCTCCTGGCGGTTTGATTTTCATTGGTTATTATATCAAAACTCTTTCAAAACTTTCTCAAAGAATGTTTAAAAAAATGTGTGTTTTTAATTAATTACTTGAACTGGAATTATCCTCAATTTTCATTGTAGTTTTATTATAATATAATTGTATATTTTCAGTTGGCGGAGTAAATAGTGCAGTTATCACGAGCACAAGCACGACAACGGGAGCATTGCGACAACACAAAAAACAGCGAAGAAAATCGCGGAGTGGCAGCAGTTCGCCGAGCGGCTCGAGTAGATCGGGAAGTAGCAGTAGCAGTCAAAGTGCCAGCTCTGCCGGCGGTGGCAGTACCTCTGGCGACAGCAGTTCACCAAGCAGTTCGCCACACCGCGCGAGCAATGCTGCTGCTGTGAGTGAGGACCGCCGGCCACTGGCAATATGCGTGAGAAACCTGCCAGCACGCAGCAGCGACACTTCACTCAAGGACGGGCTCTTTCACGAGTATAAGAAACACGGCAAGGTCACTTGGGTGAAGGTAGTTGGTGCCGCTGGCGACAGATATGCTATCGTGTGCTTCAAAAAGCCCGAGGATGTTGAAAAGGCACTTGAGGTCTCACATGATAAATTATTTTTTGGATGTAAGATTGAGGTGGCGCCTTATCAGGGCTATGACATTGAGGACAATGATTTTAGGCCCTATGAGGCCGAACTTGATGAATATCATCCTAAAGCCACACGTACTCTTTTTATTGGCAACCTCGAAAAGGATGTCACTGCTTCCGAGTTGAGGAAACATTTTGAACCATTTGGTGAAATTATTGTGAGTATTTTTTAAAATAATTTGTTTTCAAAAGCAACAAAGGATTAGTTATCAAGAGATATTCAACTTAAACTCTTGCTCTTTAATTGCAGGAAATTGACATAAAGAAACAGGGAGCTGTGTCAAGCTACGCATTTTGCCAGTATTCAGACATAATAAGCGTGGTAAAGGCAATGAGATCAATGGATGGTGAGCATTTAGGCTCAAATCGAATAAAACTCGGTTTTGGCAAGTCTATGCCAACAACTTGTGTTTGGATCGATGGAATCGGCGAGTGCATCTCGGAAAAGTACCTGAATGTGCAGTTTCATCAATTTGGATCAATATCCCACGTTGTAGTGGATCGTGAGCGTGGCCACGCGCTTGTTTTCTTTGAACAAATCAATTGCGCTCAGAATGCAGTCAAAGAGATGCGAGGCACACTGTTGCGCGGACGTCGGATTCAGGTTGATTTTGCTTCGAGAGAGTGTCAGGAGACATTTTACGAGCATTTAGAGCGTCAAGGAGTTATCTTTGAGAAGCCATGGGACACGAGACCGTCACCCGCGGCGACATTTGACGTCGTGTAAGCTATAAACACTCAATTTACGTATATTGTTTCAAGGCATTGAAACATATATTAAAAACATATATATTAAACATATATTAAACATATATATTTGTTCAAGGCATTTTTTTGTTTTTATATTATAAAATTTTAATCCAACTATAATAGGATTATGTTACCAAATTTATAATTTAGTTAATCTCGTAAAATA